>JAOBRD020509005.1:0-17137 GCA_027575215.2 Hydrozoanthus sils | reverse complement strand
CCAGTGTTTAATTTTGAAGAAATGGCAGTTTTAAGATACCCCCCCCCAAAAAAAAAATCCTTTTTCTCTCTGTTTTTAGTTGTATAAGACCACCTTAATTTGCCACCACATGTTTTGGCATGCATTATCTGGCTTTTCTTCATTTATATACTTGAAAGGCAACTGGTAACCTCTTCTGAGCCTCGATCACCGTCACTCTCAGGCCAGACATACATATATCCTTTCATTGTCGAAGCCTCATGAATTCCAAGGTTATAAATGGAAAGCTGCCATTTGTAAAAGGCATCATTTGTTGTCAAGCGTGGGGTCCGCAACACCTACTGCAAGTCAAATGTTATCACTGATACATCTGAATTTGTTTACTCCAGCGATGCGTCAGTGTCATACCCTGACTTGGATTTGCCAGCGGTGCAGCAGGCGGCCTCTTGCTGCACCTTGAAATGTTTAAGCTTTTGCCCATCATTTTTTGCCAGGATACTGCTTTGCAGCTCATCACATGTGTTGCAGGTATCAGCTTTGGGGCGTCCAAAGGACAGGTTATATTCAGTATTGAAAAATTTCCGATAGATATTTTCCTTAACTGGTGTCAACCTTGCACTTCTCGTGCATTTTTCTAGTATTTAAATCCGCTGGGTTGTCCTTGCGACAGCAGTCACTACTGCTCTCTGCTGGAAAACTCTCGATATGCGTTTGTTAAGCGACCACGCTTTCCTCGAAATTTCACGACAGCACGGGAGATTCTGCCCTTGGAGACACCATAAATGGAGAGGAAAGCCTTCTTGCATACCCTTGCCAATACATCAGTACAATTCACATCAGTATTGTCTCGAGAAGTGAATGCTCTTCCTTTCCGTATCCATAACTTTCAGGGTTTTGATACAGGCACAAAGGTCAGCATTTTTGAAATTCTAATCTCCGATCTCCCGAAAGTCACAGAAAATACTCGAGCGCCCCTGCTCACACACATTTTGAAAACACTTCAGCGGGCAGCGACAGTCTTCACCAATATTTTTCGCCTCTACTTTTCGCTGCTCACCAGACTTTGCAGAGATAAAATACTCATTTCCTTGATTCCGAAGTGATTTTTTCTTATTTCTTTCCATTATTCAGGTTTTCAAACTCTTTTCCTCGATTTCTGGGCGGGATTCGATTAATCGTTTTTTGCCACTTTGAATCTTGCAACACAAGCAAATACCCGCGCCCGCGATATCGTTATCAGTAATGCTTTGGGTTAGCCTAGTCTTCCACTAAGCGATTAAGCAAGTAGCAGAGTGGTCTAATATGGAAGTCGTTACTGCAGGGCTATAACGTATCTGTAGGTTAGACCACTTTTGTACTAAAATTTAGACCAAAATAGTTTACAAAAACACAAAAAACTCAACATCAAATTTTTTGCGGGTTAATCCACTTTTGCACGGATTTAAGAGAAATTTTCTTTTCAATCTCAGTTGATCTATCAGTCCAATTTTCTCTTTATTAAATGTTTTATTTTATATGAGTTTTTAGTGAACTACCAGAAGCGCTGTTTCGCATAAGTTGGGATTTTATTCCGGAAAAATGTAACAACTGAAGCAAAAAAATAATTAAAAAAAAAAAGAACACAAAATGTAACAACTTACGAACAGATTCATGCCCGATAAAAGAGTCTTGAGGCTAACGAGGAAAGACCATGTAATGTAGTAAGCAGTTTCACTAAACAGTCCAAATGCACCACTTTTTTGTTACAATCTTCATTGTTTTATAGTGCGATAAGTTGTTCGTTGCATTTTTCGTCAAGCGAAGTGGTTACATTTTGCGTAAGTTGTTACATTTTGCGGCGTAACAGGTGTTCATTAAAGCACCTTAGAAACTTCTAATGAAGATGTTTCAAAACTTACAACAAATTACTATACTGGAAAAACAGCTTATTTTCTATAAACGTATCTTTCTAAACGAAGCAAAACTTTTTAGTAAAAGTAATGAGAACCACCAACAATTGTCTCTTTTACTTTTATTACCCTAAGTCTTCACGACTCTGGCATCCCCCGCACATTAAAAGAGGAACTCTCGTTGAATAACGTTGTCTAAATTCTTTTTAACAACCTGACTTATGTAAACGGTTTCGTTCTTTGATTAAATTTTACATTTAGCGCATTTTTTTATATATTACCAAAAGTCCTCTTCTTAGTCCTGCGAGATTTTTAACTCATCAGAATGAACTTCATCAATACTTTCTTCAAATGTTGTGCACTGAGCAATTTGGGTACACTTATTTGTGTCTAGGAACAAGTTCTCTACTCCATTGATGTGTTTTGCGTGCCCCATGAATAAGAAACAGTCCCACGTGACACACAAAATAAAATTCTTTTGTTGAATTTTAAATTGAATTGGATATTAAATGTTATTTTTATACCATTTGACCTTAATTATAAGTTGTTTAGTTATCGACATAATCGAATTTATTTTCTTCCTACATAAACAACTATAACTCAAAAAACCTATATAAAGTTCAGGGCTAACTAATAAAGCTTGGTTTCCTTACGATCTGTAACGATCGGCGACGGTCTGCGGTCTCGATTGGCGACCGTCTGTGTTATGCTGCCCACATATTGAAACACTAAAAACATTTGTCTGCGACACATGATCTGAATGATCGGAAGAGTTAAATTCGATTCTAATTTTCCGACCATTACGACCGTGCCGACAAAGACAGATTTTAATGGAACACATGTCTGGGACGGTCGCCGGCATACCATTTTTCCTCTAGTTCACGTGTAAGAAACTGTCCAATTAGTACTGAAGAAATACTCCCTATCGTGGTGCTTTAGTTCTTGAAATAGACTGTGAAATTGAACGCGTTCTTGTCACTGAAGAATCATTTCCCTGACCCAGAACTTGTGTCTTCTTTTAGACTTTTTTCTTTTATGCCGTAGTTTCATATAACTGAAAAGGAGGGCAGCTTGAAAACTTAGCAAGTGCTTTTTGCTCAACTCAGCCATTTCTTTGTTCCCCGCGCACGCGCCAGTGCTTTAGGTTCGCTAACGCTTGTGGGACTCATTAATCGCAGACCGTCGCCGATCGTTACAGATCATATGGAATGTGGTGTCTGCGACTCATCAACCGCAGACGGTCGCCGATCGTGCTGCAGACCGTCGCCTATCGTTACGGATCATATGGAAACACTTGATGTGGTGTCTGCAACTCATCAATCGCAGACCGTCGCCGATCGTTACAGATTATATGGTAACCAGGCTTTAATGTATTTCTATGGCTGAGTACAAAGACCTAACGACTCTTGTAAGGAGCAAAGTTATCCACTCAATCTTAAGATTGGATGATAAAACAGATAATAAAAGTAGAGGGTTTTTAAGGAATAAGTGATTTTTAATCAAGCAACGTTGTCTGTAGCTGAGTGTTTTCCGTTTCTCCTGAAAACCCAATATTGAACCTATCGTGACCTTCCTGCGCATTGTTTACTTTTTCTGTTCTAAAGGTCGATGTAAACTTCAGAATGGTATGCCGGATTCTTTTCTGAAATTGTTGATGTTTGAAGGCAAAAATGTATGCAAGGGTTTAGATCATGCAAATTAAATATGCCTGAAACGAAATGAACTTTTTGTTTTGGTAAGTGTCACAAAAAAGTGACAATGATTTAGAACTGAAGGTTGGTGCTAAAAGAGGGGAACAACACTGCAGCAAAAATTGATAAATATAAGCAGAGCCAGTTTTCTTGCAAGGACTCCTTCCCTTTTGATGCCCATTTGGGTGTTGGACTCCTTGACTACGATGTATATGTGGATGTACAGCGGTATAGTGCACAAAAACCAAAAAGCATATAGAGCTCCCAGAATAATTAACATTGGAAGGGGAAACTCTTGTCTTTCCCCATTAAAGACCAACGTAAATTCACCAACTAGGTGACCAAATGTTGAGCAGTAAAAAAAAGGTTATTCTTCTTATAGTTTTCTTCCTTTTCGCTTAAGAAGAAAACAGCGTCAATACTGTAGGCCAGGGACAAAACCCAAGTTGCACATAATAAGATTACTGTAATTCTTTTTATCATTTGCTAGTCAGGCTTCAAGGAATAAAAAATGATGAGGTACTTTTGGATAGTTAGAAATAAAGAATTTAGCACGAAAACATTCTGTGCTACAAACTTCCTATCGACAAAGTTTCAAATCTTTTCTTAAAAAGAGTCCCGTAAAAAGCTGTATAACGCCAGCTTTGGAGAACTTATTAAGATGAGCAGCCAATATACAGTTCACACCCATAAGCAAGTCACAAACGGCCATGTTTGAAACGAGAATCATTGTGTTTTTTTTGCGAAGAGTTTGGGAAGTCAGTACCCCAACATTGATTATCAAGTTCAGAACTACTGCCAAGAATGTTCCAGTAAAATAAAGAATGTTGAACAGATGGCGACTAAGTTTGATATTAGCAGGCATGTTAAAAAATCCTTCCTGAGTGATACAGTTTTCGGAATTACAGTAACAGACCAATTGGTTCCCAGGTTCAAGGGGACTTCTGAGGTACAGTTTGTCCCATTGAAACTTTTTTAGAAATTCATGTAAACGAAAACCATTGTCAGCAGCATTTTTTTCTCCTGCAATGTAAATCCTTCTACGTCTTAATGAAAGAAGCTCGTAATCCTTGTCACCACCCTCGATGGTGCTATTCTTGTCTTGTCTGTAGTACACCAGCTGTGCACTAGCTATCATTGCATGATCCCATCTTGGTAATATTGAATTGGTCACACAAACTGGTCCAATCTACTCCTATTAATCGTCGAATATTGAGGATTCTTAAAATGGAGCTCCATCTCCATACATTCTTGGCCAAAAAAGAATGATAGATAATGAGATTCTCCAGGCTTGAAATGTTTACCAATTGAAGAAGGCTGAATGTTGCTGGATGTTCTCGTATATAGGATGTATTACTGAAATATGTTGTAATCATGGTTGGACTTTTGTAAAACGATCATTTTTCACCCAATAACTATGTTTCAAAAATAAAAATCTTCGGTAACAGACATATATTCAAAACAGAAACTGTCAATGTAGTCAAGTTAAAATTACCACAGTTATTTGGTTTTTCTCTTATATGTATCAGGCATCAGAGAAAGAATCGGTTACTTTGTTCAATGTTCCGTGGAAGTAACAGTTTTAAGATTTTTGCATTTATAAATTAACTACACCGCTGAATCTTGACTTTTTGTGTTGTGAAATAGTTAAAACTATTAATGCAGGGCTATTTTGAAATATCAAGGAACTTTCCCTTTGTAGTTTCTTTGTTCTAAACAATTTTTCTAATTGAAATATTTTTGACGCACGGCATACATATCCATATTTGGAAAGAACTGAAAACTTCATAATTTCATATAATTTATTACTCTTTAAAAGTTTTACTTTGGTTTGTTTAACCTGAAGCCGCCGAATTGAATTTTTGTGAATGAGAACTTCCAAATGATTTCTGCAGGTTCTTGGCAAATAACAGCGTGGCTAATGAAAGCTTCGAAGGTTTAGGAAACCTAAAGAAACTGCAAACATTGTAAGCATGTTTACAAACACGCTAACCGCTCGGCCATTGTGTCAACAACGTACAACAACAACAACAAAATTTTATTCGCACTTCCATGAAAATACTATATTTTTTTGGCATGTTTAAATTGTGAAAGTAATATGAAAAGGAAATACATAAGTATATATGTAAGAAAATGCCTAGGGCCTAAATGCGCCGGAGAAGAAGGGTTCGATTCATTAAATGTCATTATTGTTGCTGATGAAGGGAGCATCTTAGTTACAATTTGAGAGCCTCATACGGTATCTTTCCAAACAAAACTTGAAAATAAATGTGTTTTTTTTTTCATTTTTGCTTCATCCTAAAAAGTAGACATGTGCGTACCATTTATTTTTTTTTTAAAAGATCGTTATGTTTGTCGGTCCTTAATATTAAAATCTTTTAAAATATGATACTTTTTTTACACAATATTTACTTACACACTTTTTGAGAAGGTAATGGGTTTTCTTTTTGTTCATATTAAATCCAATTAAATTCCCTTTTTTTAATTTTCTTATTTTTTCAAATTTTACGAAATTACACGAACAGACATACTCATTTGTTTCAAAAGGCTTTTATGTTTACTTCTAGTCACAGTCGCTTTTTAAAGTTGTATTTGTATTTTGGTGTGGCGTAAAAATAAATTATAGACAATTTTTTGCTGAGCTGATTTGTTATTTTTGTAATCCAACCTAAAAATTTTGTAAAGTTTTTGGGCTGTATTAATTTTTTTTATCTGAATGAGAGTGAACTTCAGGGGATTTCTCGATCTCTCCAACGTACATGAGCTACCGTAGCTTTAATTTGCTCAAAACTTGCTTTGCACTTCAAAAACCAAAACTAAATCTTAATTTACATTGAAAACAAGTCGTCAGGTAACACAGTTCAGTCAATCGGTTCACTAGTCATTTCCCAGGTATTACATCGAATGGTTGTTCTGTTGTTTTGATCCATGGTGCAGCGGCAAAGAATGGAGCACGAGGAGTTCACGTGGGCAGGAAGGAAGGGACATTCATTGGCCTCATGATACGTAATTGTTGCCGCCATTCAAATCAAGAGAGTCATACGAAAAGCCGTTACGTTTTCTGTAAATGTTTCCAAGACATTAAGCAAGAGACAACGTACATTTCATCTTAAAAAAAGTGGCCAATGCAATGTAACTAATTCGCATTTTGTATTTGAAAACAAAACAGAACAAGAACTGAAACTCAAGATTGTTAAAAAGATCAACCTTGATTGAACTCTTATTATATTGACAATACAATAGGAAAGCATGTGTAGTTAAAAAATGCATGGCCCCTTTGCTGTCATCCCTTTTGGATAATAACCCGGCGTATGATTACATGCCGAATTGGACTCCACTCACTCCTATTACCTTTTTTGTTTCATTTTAGGTTTTTAATTTCTTTTACGACACACCTTTCAAAGATTACTTTTATAATAGTAGAACCAATTAATTTGCTTTCAAATTTTTCCGGCAGTTTCAACCCAAAATTTCAGAAAATTCCGTCTCTTCGAAAAAATCAACATGGTATGGTCTTATTCCAACGTAAAATATCGTAACAATATTATGATTACAAGAAGCAAAGTCTTACAACTTATTCTTTGTTTCATTCTAAGTTGTAAATTTGTTTTCGACACGCATTTCAAAAATCAATTATAGTACAACCAATTTTGCGTTATACTTTTTCCGACAGGCGGAATCTGAAACGTCCGAGGCTAGAGAACAGATGCAAAATCGAATAAGTGCTTGTTTTGTTTTATATAAAGACAATCAAAAAAGAACAAGGAAGATCAAGGTGGCCTAATAACTAACAACAACTGAAAATCAATCGAAGCACCGACGCCAACGCAAGTAATTTTGTTCAGAATTTTGTTTCAAGTTTTCTTTTTTTTTTCTTTTCTAAAGGAACAGAGTACTACTAGCAAGACGTTAGTTGTTCAGACAAACCCGAAAGTTGAGCTAAAAGTCATTAGCTTCTCCCACTGCCGATAAAAAGAATCCAACAGTGAATGGCAGTGCTCTGCCGTCTGGCTATAACCACCTGTTATTCTCAATATCAATACGAAACTGTTGTTTACTGCCGCGCTGTTCAGATAACTACAGATTATTGAGTTCTCGCTATCTTGTATCCCTTTTAAAAAAGAAACTGTGATTGGTCGAAAATTTTATAGCTGTACGTACACATTTTCCGTGAGCGTTTAACCAGTATTTATACGGCGACATCCCGTTTATTATTGCTCTAAGTTTTTCTTGTTTGTGTACTTATAATCGCCACCTGAATACCCTAAGGACGTTAAGTGATTCCAGAGCCTCTGTCCGAAAAAATCGTAAATAGGCTTTTTTTGTATCAATCAAAAATCGCGATGCTTTTTTTAGTTTGAAGAAAACGTTGAAAGAATCGCTTTTAAAACTATTTATTATTTTTCCCGGTACTCAATAGAAATTCTGCTTTGCCTAATTAAATATCCAAACGATACGCTAGGCGGACAACATCAATCAGCTCTTTTCAGAACAGGCTAAACGAACTTAACTGAGAGCGAAACAAATTTTGAACTAAGTAAACAGGGTTTTTTTTAATTGCTTTGCACTCATTGTAAACTTTGTTTTGTATTTAAAGAATCAATTTTTTTTCTTTATTGTCAGTGTAGGGTATAAGTTCTCGTTTTATTCATCAATTGTTTGTTTTCTTGACATAATTTCGATGACATCCAAAAATGCATAAAAAAGATAAAAAAGACAGGTTTGTTTTGAAGTGTTTATGCTCATAATATTTTCTTTAACGTTGAATTAAAACAGCAATTCAAGTAAGCTTGTAAGTTACGTTGTTATAATAAGGCTAATTCTAATAGATTTACTAGTGAAATTGTTACTATTGGAAAGGGAGATTGAGGTGGCTGGAGAGTCGAAACGCATTGGATACCACAGGCGTATTTCATTGTTTACCTAATAAAAGTACTAGTACAAACGAAAATTCCACATTCAAACAAAATAAGTCAAAAATTCGATAGATTGTGGCTAGTTAGTAACCAATCAAAGTTTAAACTTGATACATTGGCTACTTTCGGAGAAACGAGTTTTTTGAAACTCCGAAATTTACAGTAATTGTGTAGAGTTTCAGGCAACCGACTCTTGCAACTCGGCCATACAATCTTTTAAAAATGCCTATGACATGAAATGTTTTGTTACCTCAGTGGATAGACCTTGATAAATGAGGAATAGGGCCGGGTGAAAACATTTTGGCGAAATCTTGTATGGTTCTTTAGATCAGTTGACACTTGATGTTTTCAACTGATGACGTCATTGTTGGACAGGAAAATTTTCAGTTTGTTTGAAATCTTCTGCCTTTTCATAACTCTTGGATGAATTTAATTCGTCAAACTTGGGCTCTGTTTTATTTGTAACAGCAGATGATATAAGTGCGCGTTGAACTTGCTTAAGCTTCGATTTTAGAATAAAATTTGCATACCTAATAATTGGAAAAGCTGGTTTTTCAAATCATTTTTTTCAAAAACGATGCTTTAACTGCTTTTTTCAGACAAAGAATCGAAGTTTTCGACTGATGTGAAAAATGTAGATTTTCCATTTTTACGGGCAGGCACTCTTGAGCTTCTTAAAGTTCTAGCTAGGCGGTGAAGACACACAAGCAAATTTTGTCGAGTTCCGAATTCAAGCAATAAAGACTTGCAGCGCCGTAGGGTAAATACTGATTAAATGTTCACGCAAAGTTTATTTGTACAGCTTTAATGTTATAGGCCAATCACAGTTTCTCTATGAGAAGGGACAGATAATTGCGACAACTTGATTATATGTCGATATCGAAAGGTGTTCAATTGACTTTTTTGTTATTACTGCTATATTTCTCGAGCTGCATAGTCGGTAGAGATTTGTATTCAAGTCCAAAACAGTCCACAACCAAAAGAGAGATTTGGTAAGTTTCAGTTGAGTTAGAAAAGTATTATGTCTTACACAGAGAATTTTAGTTTTCATATACTAAAATTTTCTGCTTTAAATGTTGTCAAAGTGCACCATATTTCCAAGATTGCTTTCTGCTTCAATGAAGATCGACTGATCACGGTAGCTAATGTTGATCTGGAAGCTCTGTTTATCTGGTAACGACGAAAACGAACTTTCCACAACTAAATTTTATTTCAACTAATAAGTACAAACTTTGCTCTTAACTTAAGATTTTAATACTTTTCTTTACAAATTTGGTATCGGAGAGACTTAGGAAGTATCCAAACGGAAACGAAACGCGCGTTTATGAGCCAGCAGTCAGAACAATAATTCTTGATACAGAACAGCAACCGACTCTTAAGAATTTAGAGGTTTCATCCTCATCGTAAACGAAAAGCTAGTTGGCGATTAAAGTTGCGCTCTAACAGAAGAACGTCATAAGTTATTATGTAAATCTAGTCGTGAACAAAAACTTCGCCTGCGCCGTTTAGTTTTGCCATAGTTTGAAGTAATGCTGATGGGGAGCGAAAACGCTCCAAAACACCTTCTAAAACCTAATAAAAATTTCTCTAAACTCACGGTAACCATTTCGTATTGATATTGTGTGAATACCCCGATTAGTCACAAGGAAGAGCGTTAACTGGCACGTTTCTCCAAACCACAAAAACTGATCTTCGTCCTAGATAGATAAATAGATATTCAAAACAACTATGAATCGTTCCCTATTAAAACCGCAATTGAACAGACTTTTAAGATAAGTAATCTTAAAACCTTGGCATAATAATAAACTAATTGCTAAAGAACACACCCGAAGGCTGTTTCTTTAGTGAACGCCTTTTCAAGTTATTAATTAAGACACTGTAAAATTGTTTCTATCGGCAGTTAGCTCAATTTCCGTCTGAGCCGACTAACCCCAACCCAGACATTATTGGTATTCTGTTTCTTTAAGGAAACAAAGCCAGAAGCCCGAAGTTCTGAAATACAATTACTTTCGTTGAGGTTCAAGCCTTATTAAAAATCTTCAATATTGCTGTATAGTTTTCTCTATAATACAAAGCAAGAAATTATCAAAACATAACAACCTATCTTAAGATTCAGATTCTATCAAAAGGTTCTAGTTGTTTCTCTTCCTACATCGTGAGGGAGTATAGCCAAAACAAAAAATAATAGACTTAACTAGTTTAAGACACGCAGTTTAGAAGGTTAGTTCAGTTTTTCTAGTCCTGTGACTCTAATGCAAAGCCTGCACGAGAAATCAAGCACTTTAACCTGTGCTGTGTTCAGTTACGGATACCTAGCAAATAAAGTTGCAGACGGGGTTTTTCACACCGACTGCTGTGAATCAAAACTTATAGAAAGAGAACATCGGGCACTGTATTATAATCTGTTTTGTGTTCACTTGCTGATATTTAGCCAACGAATAAGAATAGTACGTTTACCGAACGCCACGATTAGCGAAGATTGCCATGGCATACTACAAGCTCACACACTTCATTGCAATTGACAAATTTTTAAAAGAAAATGTACGTTGTCTCTTGTTTAATGACCTAGAAACATTTGCAGGAAACGTAATGGCTTTTGGCGCGACTCTCTTGATTTGTCTCATAGCAATGGCAGCAACAATTACCTACCATGTGACCAACGAATGCCCCGTCCTTCCTGCCCTCGTGAACACTTCGTGCACCACTCACTGCTGTTGCACCGTGGATCCAAACAACAGAACAACTGCTCGATGTAACACCCGGGGAATGACTCCGGAATCAACGGATCGAATTCTTTTACCTAGGGACTTGTTTTCAATGTGAGTTAATATATTTTTTTTTGGTTTTTCATGTGCAAAGCAAGTTTTGAGCAAATTTAAGCTACAGTAGTTCATACGATTTAAGAGATTTAGAGATTCCCTGAAATTTACAGGCATTCAGCATCCTTTACAAAATTTTAGGGTTGGATTACAAAAATAACAGATTAGTTCAGAAAAACTTTTCTCTGACTTACCTTTACTCCATATCAATCCTAATACAGCTTCAAAAAACTACTGTTCTGTGAAAAAAAAACACGGTTTAAATCCAAGAAATAAATTAACAAAAATGAATTTTACGTTAAAAATGTTTTAGCTGACATCGGTTTTCGTATAAATTTCAGCTAAGTGATGAACTCAACTATAAAGGTTTTATTTTAGCTTTAATGTGAATTTAAAAATAGGAAAATAAAGTAAGTAAATATTGTGTACAAATGTATCATATTTTAGAAGTTTTTAACCTCTTAAAAGGGCCCAAAGAGGCAATATTGTTTTCTGTATAAATGGCACACACGTGCTTACTTTTAAGGATAAAACGAAAGAAATTAAAAATAGTCATAAATTTTGAAGTTCTGTTTGGGAGGATACCGTATCATACTTTCAATTAGTAACTAGCATCCTCTCTTTTACAGTAACATATGCAAACCGATACTAACATAGATGACTCCAATCCGTCTTTTCCTGGCAGAGATCTGTCTTCTAACAACCTGGACGAAATACCGCATTTCCTATTCAGGTTTCCCAACATCAACATCATGTAAGAACAAACTCTTTACCAGTTTCAATTTGTCCATTTTGCGTTTGGCCTGTTTCACCGGAAGGGCCGAAATGAATTTGTGCGAATAAACTCTTCCAAATGATTTTTTGCAGGTCCTTGGCAAACAACAGCATGGGTAATGAAAACTTCGAAGGTTTAGGAAACCTAAAGAAACTGCAAACACTGTAAGAATGTTAAATATGAAAATTATGAAGTTTTTAGTTCTTTCTAGAGATCAAGGATGCCGTGAAGCATGCCGCGCGTTAATTGTATTTCAATTACGCACAAGAGATGTTTAGAAAAAATAAAATAAGGGAACGTTCCTTTATATTTCAAAGTTGAGTTTCAATTTGGCGTAGTTGCTTTATAAATGCAAAAATCTTAGAACTGTTACTTCTACGCAACATTGAATAAAGCAACCAAGTAGTCTGGGAGCAAATGTCGTAAAATAAAGTCCCGTGAGAATTTGGTGCTGAAAGTAAGCCATCAGTCTAAAAATGTTAATTAGGGTCTAGTAAACATGAAAAAATTTGGTGGCAGCTCTGCAACTTGCTAGGACGGGTTTAAAGGAAGGTTAAAAATCGGGCAGATACGAGTAAACATGAAAACGAGGCTGGTACATTAAATTACTTATAACCCTCTCAATTACCATTAGTCTAACCACCAAACTTAACAGAAAGTTATAAGTTGATTATTTTAATGACAAGTTCTTCTTATAAGGTGGTCTTATGACCTAACATGAAAGCAAGGCTGGACCTGAAAAATGCTTGTAACCTTCATTTAACCGTTCAAAACAGTTTGTAAAACTTTCTCAAAATTATCCTTTCATGATTCGGTTAACCACCAAACTTGGCAGAAATTCATATTTAAGAATTTATTGACAAGGTATTATAAATTTGTCACTTGATATTTTAACATGAAAACGAGGCTAAAGATAAAAGAACTAAATAACGCTCATGGTTTTTGCAAATTGGAATTTTAAAATTGAAATGACAAGACTTTTTTTACAAATTTAAAAATGGTAAATCTAATCTAGAGCTCTTCTTTAAGTATTTCTTTGCTCATGACAAGACAAATTATGCACAATTGATCCCTGTCTGTCTCACCGATATGGTGGCTGCCAGCTTTACCAGCCAAAGGCCACAATTAAAACTGTAAAAGAGCTCAGGTGTTCGTTGTTTAAGAAGAGACAAACTGAATCTGACAGACTACCACCTATTAAGGCAGCTCTGCTTCTCCAAGCCATACACGAGCACACTACCAGTTGATGGTTTGGAACAACGACTACGTACCTGTTTTCCACAGCAAGCGTATGGTTGTACAATGGAAAACAATGAGTGTATCTTTGTCATGACAACTCCTTCACCTGCTCCCGAGGCTATATTACAGCTTGTGAAGTGCAGATGTGCAAACGAACGCTGCTTGACGAATCGCTGTCAGTGCTGCAAGGCAGGGCTGATATGCACGGACCTCTGTAGTTTTTCCGATGATGATGAATGTGAGAATCAGCAAGACAAATGTGAGGATGATGGCAACGATGTTGAGAATGAAGAAGATGATTATGCGTTAAATTATAAATTAAAAGCGTCCTTAGACAAATATTTGTCCAGTGAAGTGTGAAGAATATGGTCATTTTCATTTTAACTACTGCAGTTGCAAATTTTTGTTTTTGTTTTTTTCTTTTCTAAGATGTAGATTTTTATGCTGAACCTCGTTTCCGTGCATGAAATTTGAACATGTGACAAATGAGAATACCATCAGCGTAACCGAATCATCGAGGGATCAATTTGGAGAGTTTTACAAACATTTTAAACAGTTAAAACACGGTTACATGCGTTTTTCTGGTCCAGCCTCGCTTTCACGTTAGGTCATGTGACCACCTCATAATAAAAAATCGTCATTCAAATAATCAACTTATAAATTTCTGTCAAGTTTGGTGGTTCAACTAATGGTAATTGAGGGGATTAAAAGTAATTTAATAAACCAGCCTCGTTTTCATGTTTGCTCTTATTTGCCCGAGTTTTAATCTTCCTTAAAACCCGTCCTAGCGAGTTGTAGGGTTTCCACCGAAACTTTTCATGTTTACTAGACCCCGGGACTACATTTGTTCCCAGACTAAAGTATTTCTCTAATGCTTGATACATATAAGACAAAAACCAAAAAGCTGTGATAATTTTGACTTGACTACATTGATAGTTTCTGTTTTGAGTATATCTCTGTTACCGAAGATCTTTATTCTTGAACCATAGTTATTGGATGAAAAATGATCTTTACTCATTTCAGTGATATATCCTATATACGAGAACAGCCAGCAGCATTCAACCTTCTTCAATTGGTAAACATTTCAAGCCTGGAGAATCTCGTTGTCTATCATTCTTTTTTGGCCAAACCTGAATGGAAGTGGAACTCCATATTAAAGATCTCCAACATTCGACGATTAATAGGGGTAGATTGGGCCAGTTCGTGTAATCAGTGCAATATTACCAAGATTAGATACAATAGTAGTACACAACTGGTGTACTACAGACAAGACAAAAATAGCACCATTGAGGATGGTGACATGGATAACGCGATTCCTTCATTCAAACGAAGAAGGATTTACATAGCAGGAGAAAAAAATACTATTGACAATGCTTTATGTTTACATCAGTTTTAATCAGGCTTAATATGGGGCAAAATATACCGCCGACCTTTTCTTGAACCTGGAAACAAAATGAGCTGTTATTGTGATTCCCAAAACTGTATCACCGAGGAAGGATTTGTTAATACGCCTGCTATTTTCAAGATTATTCGCCATCTGTTCAACATTCTTTATTTTACTGGAACAGTGGCAATAATTCTGAACTTGACAATCATTGTTGTGGTAATGACTTCCAAACCTCTTCGCAAAAAGCCCACAATGATTCTGATTATAAACATGGCCGTTTGTGACTTGCTTATGAGTGTGTACTGTATATTGGTTGCTCATCTTAATAGGTTCTCCAAGGCTAACGATGGTCAGCTTTTTACGGTACTCTCTTCGAGAAAAGATTTGAAAATTTGTCGATTTGAAGTCTTTATCTTTACTGTTGCACAAATCATTTCCGTGCCAAGCTCTCTACTTTTAATTGTAGAAAAGTATCTCGTCATTTGTTATTCCTTGAAGCCTGACAAGCAAGTGACAAAAAGGATTACATTGATATTATTATGTGCAACTTGGATTTTGCCCCTGGCCTACAGCATAGACGCTGTGTTCTTTTTAAGAGAGAAGGAAGAAAACTATAATAACAAGGGTTTTAACTATTTTTACTGCTCAGCATCTGGTCATTTGGTTGGTAAATTTACGTTTGTCTTTGAAAACCACGCAGCAGAGGCATCCCTTCCAATGTCAATCTTTCTGGGAGCTCTATATGCTTTTCTGTTTGTTTGCACGATACCGCTATACATCCACATATACATCGTGGTCAAGAAGTCCAGCACCCAAATGGGCATTAAAAGGGAAGGAGTTCTTGCGAGAAAACTGGCTCTGCTTATATTTACCAATTTTTGCTGCAGTATCGTTCCTCTTTCTTTAGCACCACTCTTCAGTAGCCTAGCTAGACTTTTTTAATTCACTTACCAATACAAAAAGTTCAATTAATGCATATTTAATTTGCATGATCTGGCTTCCAATTCTTCTTCTAATTCTCAATTCCTGTCTAAACCCATACATTTTTGCCTTCAAACATCAACAATTTCAGAAAAGAATTCGGCACACCATTTTGAAGTTTACATCGATGTTTAGAACAAAAAATAAACAATACTCACGATGGTCATGAGGAAAGACACAATGTCGCATTTCCAAGAATAGACAGCACTGCTCGGATTTTAATCTTTGATCCTTGGTAACTTCACTTTGAACATCTGCTCTATATCCAATGTTGTGGATGAATACTCTCAACTTTTGCTATGTTTGAAAGTGTTGTGCGAAATGATTACGGTGGAAAACGATGAACCGAATACGGCACAAAAGAACGGAATAACACAAAAAAAAACAGAACAAACTAGAACTTCAAACGAGCGACACGGACGATTAACTAAGGAAATAGAGCGTAAACGAACAAAAAGGTTAAGGAAAGAAAGGAAACATAATCACCGCCAACTTAAATGGTGATTTGTAGAATCACGTTTTTCAATATTTTGATCAATGAATCAAGTTCTTTTAATAGTTAGAGCAATCAGGACTTAATTGGCAGTGTCCTTGTTTTGTTTAGCTGCTATTTCTTTACATAATTTACACAATATTTACAAGTGCACAGGAAAGACGGCTTCGAATGCGAACGGAAATTGAAGTTGCATTTTTACAAGTATCTGTCTTTCTTCATATGTTATTTTCTTGATTGAACAAGCAAATACAATGAAGTTGTGTGTTAGAACAATATAACTTTTTCTATTACAGGTAGAAACTGATGACATACCTTCCGTTCTTAGTTTTGAGGAGAATTAAACTGTAAAAAATGCGTTCAGTTAACAGCTTCGAAGGTGCCTTTCAAATAAATTTCTATAAATAAAAGAAACTAAATTCTAATGTAGACTCGATTTTTGTTTAATAGATTTTCAGCTTTGAAGCTTGTTATTGAGTATAAAAATGAGTTACAGATTCACGATTGGAAGTCATCAACTGAAAAGCCGACATTTTTGTTTATAACTTCAAATTACTTCAGTTTGCTATTTAGAAAAGTTTTGAAAAGTGCTTTAAATAATGGCTTTTTCATACGTTCAAGTGGTTAAAATTGTTTTGAAACTGTTAACCAAGCGTGTTACTTGGCCTATACTAAATGAGATCCTCTGCATGTTGCAGTCAATGTGTTGATATTTTTTTTTTGCCCTAAAACCTCATAAAAGCCTTTTCTTGAGAGTTGAAAGAGGTTCGTCTTAACGGAGAACTCAACTCAGCATTCTTAATTTCGGACACCGCGCTCTTTTCAGTGAAGCTTGGCCGGAATACTTGCAATTGCCTAGGCAAAATCCCCAACGTATACACTGCGCTCTATTAATGCACCAGTAATAGAAATTCCCTTAATTAAAGGTACTTTCCAGGACTCCTTAGCGGCTTTGTTCAATCCTCTAC
>JAOBRD020508899.1:0-17139 GCA_027575215.2 Hydrozoanthus sils | reverse complement strand
ACCATGGCAACTTGGGACCTGGGGGGGGGGGGGGGCAGAAAGTGCCCGCAGCCTATAACCCTAGAACGATAAAAGATATGGAAACCAAACTTCGAGGTTAGGTAGTGTTTCACAGAAGAATAAATTTTATGTAGTTTGCTTGGAATGAAACATCACTGTGACGTCATAATCTTGAAAAACCATGGCAACAGCAGACCCATTAACTACAAAATTTTATCACATTTCCTGATAAATTTGATGAAAATTCATAAAATTTGTAGGCAATCGGATGAATACTTAGGGAATGGTGACCCTTTGAAATCAGCGCGGGCACTTTCTGTTTCACCCCCCCCCCCCCTTCCGGTCTGGATAGGGTTGAGTCGAGCAAAAACCTCCTGTACCATCAAAATTTGGCGCTGATAAAGAAATCAATAGATACAAACGATCTTCAAGAATGTACGTCAGTCCCTTGGATGTCTAGACCTTGAGGCTTGACAGAGTCTACCAATTCAGATTGATCATGGCCATTTCATTTTAGGACAAAGAAAAAGGTTGAGTTTGGAGCAGAAACAAAATTCGTGTTTAGTTGGTGACTTAAGCTTAACTTCAGAGTCTACCAATTCAGATTGATCATGGATTTCAATTTAGGAACAAGAAATAGGATTGTATTGGGAGCAGAAACAAAGTTCGTGGCTTAAACTTAATTTCAGATGAAACAATAACATCCTAGTTTTTAAAATTTGGCAAAAGTGTACATCCGCCTTGAACCCCCTCATACCAACTGTACGTTTTGTACGTTCATGAGAATGATAAGTAAAATGGACAACCCCAGCACAGGACCCGTTTCTCCAGTTACATTACCATGGTGTTAAGCGAATGAGAAATTTCGACTCTTATATTAGACTCATATGGGAAACGAGTCAAAATGGCTACTTTCTCGCTGCCATCAAATGATAGCTTGTTCTATTTGAACTTTAAGAGGTTCAGGGTCCTTTCTTATTGTTCTTAGCGTGAATACTCTTGTGCAAATTTGTTAATTTCCTCCATTTTTGGTCCTAGTTTGCTATAATTCAGTAAAACGTATAAGTAAAACGATCTCTGGATAAAATTGCTTTAAAATATAAGCTTTCGTTCGACATACTACAGCATTTCTCAAACTGAGGTGATTTAATATGCGGTAGAATATATAAAAAAGCAATGTTCGTTAGGGAAGCCTCACATATCGATTTTACCTACAAGAAGCGTCATTTTTACGTTTTTTTTGGGGGGGAAGGGGGTTGGCGAAAGTGACGTTTCTCTGTGACACGATATTTTTGTTAGAAAGTTCTGAACTCTTTTGAAACATCTTGGAATGGGACATAAAATAATTTTTTCCTTATATTCATCGGTCAGTTCCTTCACAGCAAGCCAACGGAAATCGATGAAATCGTGCAGCAGCAAGCTGATTCGTTTCTGTCGAGCTCGCGGTCACTGCTGACAGTTGATGTAACTTTTTTCTCCAAAACTTGAATTCTATATTATGTTGCTCAATTGCACCTGGTCGTAAGTTATACGATTTACTCTTCCTTTAGTTTGAAGACTCACAAAAGTTTTGAGGGTCCAAATTTTTATCGAAGCATTTAATGATATAACTGACTTTGAGACATTTAGATATAAAATCGTAGAACTTTTACAATGTTTTCAGAGCACAAAAATATCGATAGTTCTTTTTTTTGACGTTTCTAGGGGGGGGATGTCGGATTCGAGAGAAACGTAAAATTGACGTTTCTTGTGGGCAAAATCGATATATGCGAGGCTTCCCTTAGAATAAAAGGGAACTGAAAAGAATAAAGAGTCTCGTCTCCGCAACTCTTCACGTTGTAAGATCAGTCTTTGCTAGTCTTTTGACAACATATTAATTTTTCATATTTTATTCGACTGATCGCGATCTTCTGATCCAACGTTGGCAAGTACATCGATCTTACACGGTTTTGCACTGGTGTTAAACCTACTTCATATTTGTGAGTTGTCATGATTGACAGTTTTTTTCAATTTTTGGGTTTTTTTCTTAGCTTTTAATTTATTTTAATTGTCGGTCTTAGTTTTTTTCCATAATGGTATGTAGATAACATTTAGTTATGTTCACAACTTTTTCTACTGATGTCAAATATGACGTTCATCAGTGTAATTTTTTAACACGAATTGTTTTCAAATAATGTTGACTTTAGGACGATTTGTTTATAAAATTTTTTTGTTAGAAAGAAACTTGAATCTCGACTCAAAATTCCGGCAAAATAACGTTAGAATTATGTTTTAAAAAGCTACAATAGTATCCTGTTACTTTTGGCCGATTTTTGATCATTTCGTTTTGGATCTGATAAAAAAAACCAGAAGCACCATTGATTCAGTTGACTTTATTGTTGTTGTAGTTTCTTTGTTTAGTGTTAACATACATTAAAAGTCAATAATTTCAAAGCCTTAATTCAAAAAGCCGAAGAAAAAACAAAAAATGGGAAAAATCGTGATTTTATATGGTATGACGTCATACAAGAACAATAACTACGTTAATTGAATAAGCTGAATAAGTTAGACAAGTTTATCTAACCTGCATTATCTAGTTCTAGGAAAGAATCGGTTCGGAGTTGTTGCAAACAGACTGAATATATAAAGCTGTGTTGTAAAATATTTCGAAAACGACAGCTCGCGAATTTCCATGTTGGGCAAAACATATGTATTCAACTTAATTCCATAATCAGCTATAAACTTTTCCTCTCGTCACCAAGAAACCACGGAAATGCTTTTTCATCAGGCTATTTCCGACAGTTAGGGTTTAAGCTTCGGTTGTACAAAATGTGGATCATTATTGTCTCAAGTGGTGTTATATTCAGTGAATTGGCAATTTGAGAAGACGGCAAATGACGTTTCTAATCTAATCTACTCTACTTCTGGAAGTCGTCCCATCAACCAAGTGTATCAAGTTTTTAAACAGCGAATAACAATCAACTGTTATCCCCCAAAACAAAACATTGTTATCTTTTGTTTAAGTATAAGAATGCACAGTATTGGCAAGATCAAGATTGGAAAGCTGATATTATTATCTATTCAACAAACACGGTGCCAAAATTGATAACGTTGCACAATTTAATTTTATTTTGGTAAGGTGTTTTTAAACTGACAGATTTTTGTTCTAGTGGCCGGGCAGCCCTTCGACAAACTTTGTGAGACGTATTCTCGCAAGAAACGGCCTAATACGAAGTGTTTTTAACAGGACGGTATTAAAAAATGTCCTGTTCAAAAACAGCTTGCTCTATTGTGCGAAACGACATCCCGCAATTATTAAAAAAATATATCTATATTTGTCAAGTTTGAGGTAAAATTGAAGTTCACTGAGACAGCTTAAGCTGTATTAAGATTTTGTATTTAAAAAAAGGAATTTCATCCCGTGACAATGAATGATAGAAATCTGAAAACCGAGCACAATCACGTGCGTGGATAGAAAACAGATTTTAAAAGTAATGCGGATATGCAGGCTAAATGACTTGAAAATTCTGTACTTACGTTCTTCCCTGCAAACGAGCCCGTCAGACCGGCGTTTGACCTTTGCTCACTTTGGTCTGTATAAAAGAAATCACAGTTACAACAATTTATTTTGCAATAACTTTTAAATAGTTATTGAAAACTGAGTGAGCTTAGATCTTATAGATTTAGCTTCGTCCTCTGATGATCAGTACATTTAGCGAAACTCGAGCTCAGTAGAAAATAGTTGACCTCGCCTTCAAAACTTCCGCTATATTGGGGCAACTCTCTTTCCGTTGAGCTGTGACTGACAATGCAAATAAAAGCCACCTTCGATGATTGCAAACGATACAGCATTTCACAACAAGTGAGAGGATGTCTTTGCGGTCAGCCTCCGCTAAAACGGCTTTGTTAAGATAAACGAGGCTGCTTTAATAAGCTCGTCGACAAGCTTTGTATATTTGTAAAGCAATCAGCTCCTATAACATATCATCATTGTATTGTCTGTGCTCTTACGTTCAACCGCAGAAGAAAAACACTCCAAAATCATGCTGAACGCAGAGTGTCACATTAGCAGAAAAGTGATACCGCCCCCATTTGTGTTAAAGCGTATTAATTCCCGTTGTTGAACAAGAAATCCCCTGAACAATGCGTAACTCATAAGGTTACATACACCATAGTCACGAAACTTAACTTCGCGTGACTTTCAGGAACTATTAACCCGTCGTAATACCTGACTGCAAAGGAGGCGTGAAGTGGTGTTTCGACACTCTGTTTAGGCCACTATTCAAATTTGAGTATGATTTGATACAGCTGTGGTTACAGAGCTAAGCAAAGAGCCCTTAATGCCTGTAAAACTAAAATAGATTAAGAACTTTACAAAGGTTATCTTAAGTGTCTCGTGCGAAAAACTACTGGTTGATATTAACGTGTAACTTGGGTAATTTCCGCGGAATATTACCCAACTTGAAACCCTTATACCGTTTAAAAAGCTTAAGAAAATCCCCAAGTATGCAAAGTTTAAACTTAAAGACATACTTAACTAATTATACTATCGGATAATCTCACAAGCTAATGGAATGTAAATAATAAGTTCTAATGACAGGCTATCAGAACAACAAGCTTTTTCACTCACATCTGAGCTTGATTACTCGCTTTTGCCCACGGGAATGTCTCAACCGAATATGTCCTTAGCTTAATTTTGTCACGCTCCTAGCAGAATTCTCAAAGCAAAACTGAAGCCATTTGAAACATCCTTTGTGAGAAAAACCTAAATAGAGTGTGACAGTTATTTTTCGAATGGCTAAAACAGACCATTTTCGTCAGTTTGAAATTTTTTAACATCTTTGAACAATTTAACTTGCGGTGATAGTTATAGACACGTTGTAGCACTGATAGAGAGTCCTTCGTTAATGAAAACTGCTAAAATTTAGAAATCGTGGTTAATAACTTTATTGTCTTTTTATTGTTCCTTCGGGCAATATCCGCTGTGATAATCCCATTTATGCAAGAATTGCATAAATCTCATTAGTTATGGCACGGGTGAAACAGTGCGTTTTTTAGAATCTATACCGAAAAAATGTCAAAGAGTGTAGCCTTGTTTTGACATGAGGTAATTTTTGCGTGGACGATGTGATGCCTGTTTTGGAAAAGAGTCATTACTTAAGTCGCTATTTTAAGATTTTTTCTAGTTTCGAGTGGATTACTAATCCGCCCTGAGTAATTAAAATTTCATATTCTGTAAATGTTCAAAAACAAATTTGGTCCGAACTTATTTCTTGATGCATATCATAAGCCTCTTAATGAACGAAAACGTTATTATCAAAGTCAAAATCTATGACAACTGCTCGTGACACCTTTTCGGCAATGAAAAGCAATACTGCCTTTAGCAAGTTTTCTGGGGTTTCAGCTCGGGTATTGAAAACAAAAATAAACTGCTTTTACTAAAAGATAGGAAAGTAATTCCACAAACTAAATATTGTCTATTGAAAAAATTTAAGAGCTAAACTGATTGTGTAATATGAGTTGAGTAAAATCAGAGAAATCAATACAAACATCACTTATTCAAAACCAACATTCAGCTGAGGCTGGGCAGTTCTCAATTTTTGATAACTTAAGCCTCAAATTAGAATGTTCTGAATTTTTCTTAATTCCATTCCAATATTTTCTAATGTCGTCTAGCCTAATCTTGATGGACTAAATTTATCCCAGTACAGTAGTTATACCTTAATAGTTATTGTTGCAATTTCAAATAAAACGTTACATCGTACACTATCGTACATGTTTATGCAAATGCAATGCGTAGGAGCATTCAAGTTTAGAAGATGCAGTTTGAATTTACATGTAGAACTCGACTCTGTGAACAAGGAAAAAAAGAAATTATTAAAAATGCCTGATTGTTCTTACTTTTTCAAGCTTGTTCGTAATTGTGGGCAAATCTCAGCCTGGGCGGTTCTTTTAAAGTTTGTTCTATAAAAAAAACGTGTGATATATCGACTTATTTACGGTTTACGCTTTTGATATCAAGAATAAAACTAAACAGGCTTGTATTGCTCTACAAAATAAGAATATCAAATATAGATCTATTTAGATTTGCGTGTTTTGTAATTCGAGACACCGATGAAGATCTAGAGGAAATGAGAATGTAGAGAAACAAATCGTTCCCTTTGTAGTTCAGACCCTAACAGCTGCCAAACCATTGTCTTAATCCACGTTGGTATAACCTTGGCCTTGTTGGTGAAAACTTGGCAAGCTGGAGGTCCTCTCTTGTTTTTTTTCTTTTGTGGCTTTTGCAACGGAGCACGCTATATTACCGACCTTCTCGGCCTTGAGCCAAATGGATCAGTTAAAAGTTTAATCGCGCACCAAATCAGGCGAATTCGCTGTAAAGTTGTTGTTGAGCTTCCATTAGGATAAATATGTCTTATGTTGAAACTGCAAGTACCGGAAGTTTTTGTTCCTTAGTTTAAACTACAGCCGAGTGAACAAAGCATTTTGACTAAATATTATGAAACCAAAGATAACAATGGAACGGATATATACTTACATATACACTGTGACTGTGAAAGGACGGGAACTCTCAAGCACACTTTGGCCCTACAAAGCCTAATAAAGTCAGTTCATTCCGTTTGTTCAGCACCTGGCCAATTAAGGTATTTATGGAGTATAGTTGTAATAAAACAATCTGTTTTGGAGATGGTATCAAGCACCAAGAAAGGTTGATGTATAACTTTAAGTGTGCTGTTGAACTCAGTGAGAAGTCAAAAAACTTTACGCATCTTATAAAGCTTTAAGTTCCAACCCAACAAATAGCGGTTATAATATTTTCTTCAGTTGGAGCGCAGAATATTCTTGAAACCATAGTTATTTAGAAACACAATTGCTATTATTAGACCCAAGTAAGCTACATTTTTGAGTTGTTCTGGTAAAATGAACACTTAATAATCTCTTTTCCTTTTTGCTCCGGAGGCCTCTACACCATTTCCAGTTCCACAGACCCCACTCACATCACATCAACTAATAACATTGAAGATACATCGATCAGATCTTGACAAACAGGAAACTTTTTGTGGTCACTGAATAACAGTGTCCTCTTTGTCTTTGATCTAATCAATCGAGCTTGCATGCCTGATTTCATAGAAAAGACTTGACATCTCAAGAATGGCTGACCTAATGTTCCGTTTATACAAAGAAGCTTAGGCCTAAAAATGATCTACTAGAATCACAAAGTTTAAATCCTTTCTTGATAACGAAACAAGTTGAACTTCTACGATTCAAGAGGCGCAAGACATAGTTCTTTCTAAACTGGCTAAACCCTACCGTGTTTTGCTCTTTAGCTTGCTGTAAGGTGGAGAAAATATTTGCACCTGCGGATTTCATAGAAAATACCAGACATTTCCATCGCGAATCTGACCTTATTCTTTCAAGACAACGAAGCTTAGACGAGAAACAGAACTCAACTAGAATGATAAACTAAACGCTTAATTTCTCTTTTGATATTGAGACAAGCTGAACCGATACGGCAAAAACGCCAAGCCTTTTTTACTGAACTTGTAAACACTCCGTAAACCCTGCGTTTCGCTCTTCAGTTTGCTGTAAAGAGAGGAGAAGAGGCTTGTATAATCTTATAAAGAAGACTTGACATCTCGGGAATGGCTGACCTTATATTCCGTTAGACTGAAAAGCTTAGTTGTAAAACGGCCAACAAAGTGATAACATTTAGACCCTAACTTTGACGATAAGAGCTAAACTGCTACGGTTTAAAAGGCCGGCGAGAGGCATTCTTTAATTTCTGAAATTCTTAAACCCTAATCCCTACTGTTTCTCGTTCTTCAGATGACTCAGTTTGCTGCAAGCTGTAGAAAGCAAACTCTTTTGACTCATTGACTTGTGCATGGCGGGTATGACTATCGTAACTTTTAAGAACATAATAAAAATTTCCGGCATCAAGTGAAAAAAAAAACTATAAATAAAGTAAAGTCTTATGTAAACCTTTTTAGCTCCGATCCAGGACACAACATGTGTCTTGTTGGTGAAATTCTCCCAACTAGGATTTATTCTTTTCATACAATCAGCTTTGGAGAATTTCGCATTTCATCACTTCAATACTTTATAATTTTTTATCGATTCCTATTTTCTCCTTTCAAAATGATCTTTTTGTATGTGTTATGTAAGGAGAAGTTAGATGTTGATAATGTGGCTGGGGCTCAAAGCACAAAGCGTTCGCCGGTTTGCTAGCTTTGTAGTTATTCACTTGTATTTTTATAATGTTTGAAATATGTATCGTCATGTTCAAGAAAATATTTACTTGCCTCTCACAGTAACGTGATATCAATAGGTTAAAGGAATTAAACAGAAAACGTATTTTTCTAATTCTACACTCGCCTGCAAAAAAAGCCAATTAAAGGAAAACCGTTTCCGCATGAGTCTTCGAGGCGCATCGTTTATTTAGTAAATAAACCCCTTCCGGCGGCTGGTATATGGGAGGATAATGTCCGCGGCTGATAGATTGTCCTAAAAATTAACAGTTGGCCGAGAATTAAGCGAAGCTTCGAGGCAAATGAGAAACTTTTGAGGACAACCTATCAGCCAAGGACATTATCCTCCGATATACCAGTAAACCAAAAAGGGGTTTATTCATTTTATAACCCTCCCAATAATTTTTTCTTCAAAAAAACTTTGTGTACAATTGCAGCGATGAAAATTTCTCTCTTCTCCACACTTTTTAAAGTTGGATGGAATGTAAACTCTTAGTTTTAAGCTTAAGATATTTCACATATTTTTAGAGACTTAAGAGGTTTAGTTAAGCTTGTTGAAACTGTTGTTTAGCGAAAGCGGACTCGCAGCTTTTTATACCTTCAAATACGTTTACGACGTACTTAATCGACTTTTTTGCGCTGTCTGGCACTACCTTTAAAACCAGGCATTTTTTAAAAAATCTTTGTTGTTAAACTCGGTGAAACGATTAATTTCCTTGTCTATCAATTTAAACTTGTTCAAAATTTGAAAAATAGCGTTTGTTTTTAATTAAATTAAAAATGGCCTACATAATCGCAGGGCAGTTATCAATTTGGAAGGGATATATTCGCTGATAACCTACTTCCAATTTTGTACCACGTGATGTGTTTTATCCAATGAGATTGCACGGAAATTATTGGGTGGGTTATAAGGCTCATTGTCGTCTCGTTTCTATTCTCGCGATGATAAAGGAGTGAGGAGATGTTATGAATATTGTTTATCCCTAACTTACAAAGGCTATCTAAGGAACAAAAGAAATTCCGCCTTTTCTCAATCCTATTTGTGTAAAAAACTAAATTAATGAAATAACTTTGTTTGAAATAAAAGTTTTTTCTTAGATTAACTTTAGCGGAATTCATAAATTTAGCATAGTCCAGATCATACATCTAAGGAACAAAAGAGATTCCTTCCTTTTCTCAATCCTATTTGTGTAAAAAACTAAATTATTGAAATAATTTTGTTTGAAATAAAAGTCTACTCGTCATATCTCTCGTTATAGCCTTTAAAATGTATTTTCATTCTACAACTCTCCCTGTCAACCTTTTAATTTCAACTTCATATAGCTCTTTATCACTTTTCCTTGTTTTCTTTTTAGTTGTTTGTTTATAAGCGGAATATTCATCTATTAAACGCTTTGGAGTTCTACACTCTCTCCTTGACCTATCCGCCGTATTGGATATCGTTGGTATTTCTTAATCATGCATGTCTGGCGAGGTATTTCTTCCAAAAGAGGAGATTGGGACCGAACGCAACAAATGTCTCTTTTTATGTGGATGAGTTTGATATGCATGCGCATTTCGTATACCCCACTGTTTTGGCGGGCCACAGGTCTTATAAATGGCTTCCGAGATATAAAAATGTTTTTGCCTTTGTATGGTAATTCGCAATGATTTGCAGTGTTTATTGCCCATTATTTTGTCTGGGCGACAAAGTTCGGTGACATTTGTAAGACAGTGGGATATACGAACTGCGCATGATTGTGAAATTGCCTAATAAAGAACGAATAGTAAATGATTCACTGTTTATAATCACTGCGGTACCGCCGCTGGAAAAAGACACAGCCGAATCTACGATAACTCTGCGGGGAAGAGTTTAATTTGATGTACGCAGAAATCATTAAAGAACGTAACAATTTAAGAATAATTCGAGGCTCAACTCGCCAAAAGATTAAAAACAATGAACCTAGGCCAAATTTACTAGTTCTTAAAAAAAGGGTGTAAAAGGAAAAATCCCTTGGCAACGTCCTGCCGTTGCAAGGTAAACTCGAAGAAGCGCTTAGTTTTTCCCTCTACGGTTAAACTTTCTGTTCGTGATAGACTCGATAACTAAAAGTATCTACAGATCAAAGTTCGAAATTAATTGGAGCTTGTTAAAAAAACGCAGTACAATATACGAGGCCGTATTGTACTCTGTGCCGTGTGATGTACGTGCTGTTTGAGAGTAAATGAGTTTGCTTGGTTTTTTGGGTTTTTTTGGAGGGGGGGGGGGCAACTTGGCGGAGTGATCTACAAGCTGCGGGAGCGCACTATTAACTTTATACAAACTCTTATATTTCAATGTAAAAATACCAAAAAAAGAAGACAATTTTTCCCACTAACTTAAATACTTTTTGTCTCCAAAACTCTCCGTAACACATACAAAATAAAACATTCAGTAATAAGATGGCGGTAATTGATCAAGCAAAGCAAACTATGTACCCGAGATAAAACAGCAAAATTGTTACATGCATGCATTAGTTGATGTTAACCCTCCCATGACCAGCCAGATTGTCAACGCTTATCTGTTGGTTCTCCCCTTTCATCTTTTGAGTTTGGAAATGCATTATTGGTGGTGCTTTACTCACTAGCCAACAACGTCGAAGGCGCTAAATCTAGGAGGGTTGGGGGCCATAATCTCCTCTCTGACAAATTTTAGGTCAGTTTTAACTCTTCTGTAATTGCTGAAATGCCTCTAGTTTCTTAAATTACTCGACCTCATAGCTCCATGGTCCCTCGAATCAATATTGTTTATAAGTCTATTGAATAACAAGATAGAGCAAACAAAGAAAATGTATATATCAACGTCTGACGAATTGTATAAAGATTTGATGCTTGTTGCAGAAGGACGTCATTGTACTAAGTAGTTGAAAAGACTACAATTTTGCCACAAAATGCTGGCAGAGCACTGAGCCGAACAGAAAACAGTATACCTCAATGGTAACGCGACCGAGAACAAGTGAAACCAGAACGCTCCCAAGAACTTGCATTCTATCAAAGTATTTTAAAAGCGGTTAACACCTACCGGCTTATAAGTCGTTTTCTGCTGCGTCAAACTCGACCAGAAGTCTCGAGAAATATGCTAGACAAAACACCAGCCTTGACCAAATGGTTTGCAGCAGTCACTTCGAAGACGGTTAAGATTTGTTAAAAAGAAGGCGATTCATATCATTCTATTATATCATTAGTTTAGTATATTGGTGCTTCAAATATAACGATTGTGTTTGTTCATTTGACGGAAACTATCTTAAGATCAAAGAATAATGTCAAAGAGTTCCATAAATCATTTTAAGGGTCAGCTGAGAGGAAATCTTACATAATAATCTGTTTCTATAGATGCTGTTTATTCATATTAGACCCTGCATGATTCGGCTTTCCTTACAGACAGTATTTACGACCACAACGGCTGCCAAGTCAGATTATTTGTTCATTGTAAACGGCGTACATGTTTCATAATTCCTAATACAATAGAAGTTTTGTCTCCCTTCCGTCAAAACTGGTTTGCTGAAAAGACCTCATACAAAGACACGTTTGCTGGTTTTGAAAATGCATTGAATTCTTTCACGTACTCCAAGAGCTCAGTTTGAGGGTTCTTGATACGCATTCAAGCATTTCGTACGGGTCATGGAAAACCTGGAAGGTTATGGAATTTTATAATTTCATTTTCCAGGCCTGGGAAGTCATGGAAGTTTAAAATTCATAGAAAATTGGCAGAATTTAGATTGGTAGCAACGTGTAAAAAATATGTATAACCAATTCATATATTTCCACAAAATTACTTGCCATTTTTGCTGAATAATCAACGATTTCAACGCAGGGAAAGACTCCCAGAGACGCAGTGCGGTAAAACCGTGCGAGCGTTGAATTTTTAATTCCTAGAGTTGAACTTGGCAGTGCTACTTTGTCTCAAAATAAACTCGAATCATGTTAGGAAAATGTAAAAATGGAATTACTTTTGATATATTGAGGAGAAAAATAATAATGCTATAGGTCATGGAAAATCGAGAAAAGTCATGGGAAGTTATGGAGTTTCAGAAGATCAAAAGAGTGCAAACCCTGATTGTTCCCATTTTTAACAAGAAAGATAGTGTTATAAATTATAAGTTAGTTTGCAAAAGTTGGGAATTTAGCTTCTGGTCATTATTTTTGATGAGTCACGAATGACAATATAATTTACTAATATGGTCTTTGATAAGTAGATACACGAGTGTCGTTGGAAATCTGATGGTACACCGCAAAGGGACGCCAGCGGACATATTGATATCTTGTTGCAAAAAGCGCTCGTGATGCTTTTTCGTTAAAGATTATTGCTTTTTTTTGTTTCACGCTCTTAATGTCTGGCCTCCGCAAAAACCCCAGGAGCACCTTGAAAATTTTGATATTACGGTTGTTAACTAATATTGTGCCTAAACTTGCCAGGTTATATCGGATTTAGTGAACGGCAAATGCTCAGCAAAAAAAACCCGCCAACTAATTGTAGATCCGTTTCTTTCCTTTTGGCTAAATGTTTGAAGTAGTATTGAAAGTTTTAACCATTGCATGTAATGGTTGTAAAAACTAGATTAAGAATCAATCGATACTGAAAAAGACACAAAACGTCATTTCTAAACAAGCTCATTTCAAATATTAGTTTGCTTTGTAAATGTTTGTAATCAATTTTAAATGTAGATTTTAAGAGTTTTGTATCACACTTTTATTTGTACTCGGGAATTAGCATATTATTGTATTTTCATCGACAACATTGTAATTACATAGTAACTAACATGATCTTTGCAACTTGAAATAAAGACTTTATTATTTGATGAAGAAAGATTCGAGAGATGTTTTCCGCACAAATCTCTCGCTATTTTTATAACTAATCCGTCTTTTTCTTTGTTCTGTTCAACATTCGGTCGAAACAAGGGTCCAATTTTAGTTGGCAGGCAAATACAATAAAGCTAGTTAAAACTGAGTCGCAAATTATCTGTACTCGATCTCCCTCTCCAAAGGTATGGGTGGCAGAAGCAAAAAATCGTTGGGGAGCCGGGGGGGGCACAGTGTGGAATTATAACAGTTCATTACAAAAGCTGAGATTCCTTTTCAAAAGTTGCTGTTGTTAGCCAGAATTTATTGGGGGACCTGGCCCCACAAACCAAATTATTATTGGGGAAGGGGTCCCTATGACATGAAACATTTTGTTATCTCAGTGGAATGACTTTCTTAATGGGGAACAGCGGTGAAAAAATGTTGTCAAAATCTGTTATGGTTCTCGAGATATCAACATTATTTGTTTCCGACCAACTAATGACGTCAGTTGTTGGGCAGGCAAATTTTCAATTAATTTCTTAAACTGATCTGCTGCCAATCCACAACCTTTGGATGAATTAAAGCCAAATTAGGGCTGATGATGTATCTCGAGGTATTCTTCAGAATAGGTACTAATTTTCATTCAAAGTTTTAGGATTGACAGCAGATATCAAGAATTGAAATTTCAACGAAAACTGGTTGTATGGAGATGTTGACTTGTTTGTCAAAGGCCCATGGCCTGTTGTTCAAAGGCCGATTAGCACTATTTTATAATCTCCGTTCTTGTTTCTCGGGGGCTTAAGCGAGGTGAACAAATTTCATAACCCAAAAAAGTCCCTGCCTCAAAACCCAACCATACAAGAAAATCCCTACTTTTTTTGGCATGCCTTCTGATTGAGGTCATTTAAGTCAAAATTACTTATGGTATGCACTGCTCCAGATTACGAGACGCGAACCAAAATATCCCGGTTAAATTTGGCAACCCAAAACAATCCCGGCGTTTAGTACAGACTCAAAAAGATCCCTTCAAGCCAAAATTTCAGACCCGAAAATTTCCTTTATATAATTACTAACTTGACAGCAGATAAATGTAACCAGAGCGACAGCCTGGTAAGTTTTTTTGCGATATGGCCGGAAACTCTTCAACGGACAACGAAACATTTTTGCCACCGCAGGGTTTTGGCCCAGAGGCCAAAACCCGAGGAGGCACCCTAGGGTACCCCGGGTGTATACATACAAGGACAAAGAATATTTGTTGAAAAAGTAAGAAATGTGTTTGTAGTGGGCGAAGTATTCTCGATTTGACGAAACTAGGCGCGCGTGGTAGTCTTGGGTAATATTTTAGCAAGCGCGCACGGTGGTGTCGGGTACTTGCAACTTTTGTCACCTTCGAGCTTCACCATCTTGAAGCACTTGAAGGTCTTGCATCTATATCTACGAGTTCGGGTTTCACCATCTTCGGGAAGCATTTTAAGGTGAATATTTTGCACTTCAGTGATTTCTTTGAATTCGAAAGCATTCAACAGTACTGAGTAAAATTGGTTTTGTCAGACACAAATCAGCAACGGGTCGCAAATATTAATAAATTTCAACTCAAACGTTTGAAACACTCAGACTCAGAGTTGCATCGATACTGTCAGAAAGAGATATATAAGTTTGTTATATCAATTTTCTTTGAATATGTCACTCTCAAAAATAAACAAGTTGGTGGTTATAATTCGAAGAGGGCACTTTATGAATTATTAATACAATACTATTTAGTATTTGATTGTAATAGATTTCATTTTCAAATTTACAGATAAATATGTCGACTACTTACATGGATATTAACTTCAATAAAATGCTTGAAACGTTAATTTTTTTTTCAACAGTCTTATGCACAGTATTTATATTCAATACAAATCCCATAAACAGGTTGTTATAAGCTGAGGCAGCTATAGTGACCACTATTTCTAGTATAAAATTAATATACTGAGCTCGATAAATTGTTTATTCAGGATATTTGTAATTTCATTGATAGTGTTTGTATTTGGCTAAATGTTGGGGAGTATTCGAGGGTTTTTCCACAACGTTCACATCCTTGACCCCTACTCCCTCATGACGTCCCCTAACAAACCCTTTATAACCACCCCATCCCCTTTCTCCCCTTAAAAATACCAGGCTTTTGGTCAAACACAGGTTTCCTTTAACAACCCCTAAAAAATCTGGACTGACAATTTTGACCTACCACACCAATGTAGGGAGTACCTCCCGGGATTTGAATCTGTCCACACGTATCCCGCAAAGATATTTACCTCTTTAGGAGCATGTTTAGGGTTTCGTTCATACGAAAGCACTGAAAATTCCATCATAGACGTGTACATTTTCGAAATCGTCGTTAACGAATTTTCATGTGGACACATTAAAAAGCATTTTAAAAATCAGTGATGACCACTGCTGTCTATAAATTTGTACTAGAAAACTAGGAGAAGACTTGTCGTAATGGACTTTAAAATAGACCAAAGTTTAAAAAATGTTACTCAACGAGAAATACCCGTATTTGTGCGTATAGGCCCTGATGTTTTGGCCTCCTAAGCGCTTGATAAAAGTTTTGTAACATTTTCTTCTGTTTTACACAGACCAAAATATCTTTGCGCAACTCTCCTAAAGATACTTCAAACTTAGGAACAAGAGGACTTTTGCTATGTCTCGTTTGCGGTACGCACACGCAGGACAGATAACGAGGGCAGAACGATCCGGCAGCTAGCTAGTCTAGACTCCTGCTGGGAAAGGAACGAGAGCCATCTCTCATTTCTGCTGTACAAGCGCTCCACACCTAACCAGACCCTACCCGTAGGGTAGAACGAATGGGCAACAAGCTAGTCTAGACTCTTGCTGGGAAAAGAACGAGAGCCATCTCTCATTTCTGGTGTACAAGCGCTACACACCTAACAAGACCCTACCCGTAGGGTACAGCGATCCGGCAGCTGGTTAGTCTAGACTCCTGCTGGGAAAGGAACGAGAGCCATCTCTCATTTCTGGTGTACAAGCACTCCACATCTAACAAGAGCCTGCCCGTAGGATAGAACGAATGGGCAACTAGCTAGTCTAGACTCCTACTGGGAATCGAACGATACCCACCTCTTATTTCCAGCGTGCAAGTGCTGGGCACACAAGCCTGTCCGTAGACTAGAACGGATCGGTAGCTAGCTAACGTGGTGTGGCCTTTTTGTAAACAAGTTTAGATCCTAATTGGCGTTCCACTTGTGTTCCACTGCAAGCCTAACCATAGAAGGCATGAGGGGAAGTGGTTATTTTGACACCCCCTCCCCCCCCCCCATCGACTTATTGGAGATAAGAAAACTTGCTATTTTACCGATTGCCAAAAGCTTCCGCACAACTGTTCTTTGATTAAGAACACATCTTTTGAACCTGATTTGATGGCGTCATCACAGGAAACCACGAAACTTGTCGTTTGCTTCCAAAACCGGTGTTCTGCCTTAAAAATGACTGGAACTTAATTAATTTTTTGTCCGTGTTACAAATTCTTAGAAATTTCACGTGTTTAATGATCAATTGTAGTTTTAGAACATTTTAATACAAATTATAAAATCCGAAACTTGGGCTGATGGCCACCATTTTGGGTTTTTGAAAGTCGTTGCCATGGTAACATAATCAATTTTATTGATTATCATATGAGTTAGTTGATCATGTGCAACTACCTTGCCAAGCCGAATGTCATTATTCTTAACCGTTTGCAACATTTTGGTGTCGACAGTTTTGCAGTTTTGACATTTCTTTGCTGCCGTTACCATGGAAACCGATTAGAGATCGCGTGGCAAAAATTAGTTGAAAGATAATTTGATGCTTATATATATTAATTACAATTGCAAAGTTTTTACACTGAATTTATATCGATTAGATGAATATCGTTGAAAAACACCGATTTTACACTTAGTAATCTTGTTTCTGTGCTACAGTTGCCATGGAAACCAATTAAGTGCCACGTGACTACGCTTAATTGGAAGTACATTTGACACCTATCACAGGTTACCAAGTTTCAAGGCAATTGGTTGCATACTTTTGAAATTAGACGGGGGGTCCGATTGACCCCCCCCCCCCCCCCCCC
>JAOBRD020508792.1:3091-16723 GCA_027575215.2 Hydrozoanthus sils | reverse complement strand
AGTGGAGGGGTACTTACAGTGGAGGGGCACTTACAGTGGAGGGGTACTTACAGTGGAGGGGCTCTTACAGTGGAGGGATACTTACAGTGGAGGGGTACTTACAGTGGAGGGGCACTTACAGTGGAGGGGTACTTACAGTGGAGGGGCACTTACAGTGGAGGGGTACTTACAGTGGAGGGGCTCTTACAGTGGAGGGGCACTTACAGTGGAGGGGCTCTTACAGTGGAGGGGCTCTTACAGTGGAGGGGCTCTTACAGTGGAGGGGCACTTACAGTGGAGGGGCACTTACAGTGGAGGGGCACTTACAGTGGAGGGGCACTTACAGTGGAGGGGCACTTACAGTGGAGGGGAACTTACAGTGGAGGGGCTCTTACAGTGGAGGGGCACTTACAGTGGAGGGGTACTTACAGTGGAGGGGCACTTACAGTGGAGGGGCACTTACAGTGGAGGGGCACTTACAGTGGAGGGGCTCTTACAGTGGAGGGGCTCTTACAGTGGAGGGGAACTTACATTGAGGGGAACCTACAGAGAGGGGAATTTATAGTGAAGGCACTTTTTCAGTGAGGCTTCTTTAGTGGAGGGGTACTTACAGTTGAGGGGTGCTTACAGCAGGAGGCACTTATATACTGGAGGGGCCCTTGTATGTAATTGGCAGAATTATGGTGAGGGCCCCCTTCTCATTTCAGGAAAGGGACCTAAATGGAACATTTTAAGGTAGTACCAACAAATTTTGAGCCACCTACTGGTCATACTTTGTGTTGGTTGGTACTGATTTAGTGAGTTTAACTGCTTTGGATCTATTGTGAAATTAATATGCTCTCAAGTTACTGTAAAGATTCATATTTTTTAGGCCTGTGTTGATGGAGTGCAGGGTGCTTTACATACAGAAGACTTTGAACAGGTATTTACAGCTCTGTAACTCAAATGAACACAATGCAAGCTGAAATCAACAACATTTAATGCCATTGTCAAGCTGTATTTTGTTATCAGTAGCTTGATTATTTACTTCTTGATTATTAATTTTACTTACTGAGAACAAAATTACAAAGTTTGGCAAGTTCTTTTATTAAAAATCCACAAGCTTTAGAACTGATCCATTAGTAAGTTTCATTTGGGCTTCCAATGGATTCTGTCCTACTTGTACTTTCACAAACTGTTTGGATTTGATTTTTATCTAGCTGTACATCTTTATATCTTTGCTATCTTTGTAATTGTTGATATTATTGGCTTGGAAGGAGAATTTTTTAGATGTGTACTATTGTTTATTTTGTTCAACTTTGAACTTACTAAATTATGCTCAATCAAAGTTTGGCACCTTAGAACATTGCTGAAACTTTTCTGTGGAGGGTTTTTTGTTTCTAATCTTCCAAAATGGGGCTGACTTGACTTTTACAGGTGAGAGGAGCTCATCAATGAGCACAATTTTTCTGTTTACCTCATGAGATGAAGCTTTTGATAGAATTTTGAATTTCAGTCAAAAATTGACTTCACACCAATGAAGCTGCAAAGTTTGATGTGAAGCAAATGTAAAATATTTTGTAGGCTGCAGCTCACATCCACAGATATCTCAGTTTAGATGAAAATGCTCTCCGGGAAATCATAGGAGACTCAGCTGAGGGTAATTAATGTTTTGTTTTCATATGCATTCACTAACAATCACCACATGTACAGAATGATCTAATCTGTGAACTATTGCAAAAGCCTGTTGTTTGCTTTGTTTTTTCACTGATTTGGATCAGCTTGGCATCACTACCATAAAGTCCTCTGATTCCAATTCTCCACAGATTAGAATAAGACAATAAAATCACATACCAACCCACCTTTTATTGAGAATTTAGCATTTCATAAAAAGTCACTTACATTGATTTTGCACTAGGCATGTTGGTCCATTGTTAACAAAGCACAGTTCAAGGGCTAAGCACAAATTAAAACAACTTAATTAAGTGACTCGGTATGAAGCATTTTGAAATTGTCCCAATGGTTATGAAGAGATAATAGGGATAATGTAGGGAAAGTTGCTAGCTCCATCAGTAGTCACTTTGCTCAGTTTTACACGAAGATTTCGTAGTATTGTATCACAAGAAGTTAATTTTTTCATTAGCAAGTTACCAAACAAAAGAGCTTTGGTGACATAGATAATGATTGATATTGGGAATGAAACAAGTTTTCGCAATCTTAAAATCATTTTGCATCATCTTGCTTTAATTGTATTTGTGTAAGTTGAAGTGGGTATAAACTATTTGAGTTTTACTGGGTTGTATTTTTGTAGGTTCTGACCTGAGTGGGTCATTTGCTCTGTTACATCAAGCAGAGTTGACACTAAAGAACATTGTTAAAGACAAATTTGAAACCGCCATTGATAAAGGAGACAGAAATGCAGTTGAAAGGTGCTTATCCTTACATAAATTCAGCAAACTCATTGCTATTTACAGTCTGTTAAAGTGCCCGTGAAATGAAACATTTTATCATTTCAGTGGAAAGACCTTGCTAAATGAGGAATAGCCGTGAAAAAAAAACTGTCAAAATCTTTTATGGTTCTTTGCATTTTTTTAAAAATCTGTTGCCAATCCATAACCTTTGAATGGATCTTAGCCAAGCTTCAACTGATAATCTCTCTACCTGGAAATACGTCAGCAGCCCAACTTTGGTATAAATACATCCAAAGGCATCAGATTTTTAAAAATGCAAGTTTGTCAGAACCACTGAAGATGCTATTGTTCATTAAGCAAGGTCTATCCACTAAAGTAATAAATTTTTTCACTTCATGTGCGCTTTAAAATTGCCCACACACAGCAGATTCAGAAATTTAACACGCAGAAAAAATAGTAATCAGGCCTCTAGATTGGCTCATTTCTCATTCACTCTTGTATCCTCCAATTAGATTCTTCAAAATTTTTCCATTGCTTGGACAGCACAATATGGGATTGCAAAAATATGCAGAGTACCTATGCGGGCAGGTAAGCATAAACTGAAGATACTAATAAAGGAGGTACAGAGCAAAATATTTGTTTAGTAGTAGTAATAGTTAACCCTTTAATCCTACTTACTTCTCCTTACTGAACTCATAAAAAGAGAAAATATAGGAATTAATCAATTAAAGTAATACCGTAAAATCCCACTTTAACCCCCCCCGGTTTTAAGCCCCCCCGGATAGAAGCCCATCCATTTGCCATCGAATATTTTATTCCAGATATAACCCCCCCCCAGTTTATAAGCTCATCTACTGTATAAGTGTGTTCCTTTTGTGTTTCTTTTTAAACATCAAAGTTTTTAATCAAATGTTACAGACATAAACAAGTGACCGTGGAGTTTAGAATGTTCAGTAATTATAATGACTTTCATTTTGTTCTGTTCCAGTTGTTCCAGTCATATAAGTCGGTTATTAAAATGTTTTTGAATAAATTTCAAGTTTATTGTGACGCACAATAAATGTATAATAAATGTAACTCAAAATGTAATGGTATGTTAGCTTTAATTCTTTTCTCAGATACGTTTTATCTTGTTGTTCCAAAACTATTTTTTTATGTTCCGCTTATAAGCCCCCCGTTTATAAAAAGTTTGGATACTAGGTTGAAGAATTCACCAAGTGAACATGACATTTATTGAGTTTCGGAACAAGAACAACAAAACATCATGATTTCTTCAACTTATAACAACAAATGATTCAAATTTATTTGACTTAAATTTTAGGTTGCAATTGTTGCGCAGAAGAATTTGGAAATCGCAGTAGAAGTGAAAGATTCGGGTGAGTTATCTTCTGCCCTATCCCCCCTTTTCTGTGCCCCCATCGATTCATTCTTTGCCAGTTGAACTGCCCATGGAGTTCTGAATAATAATGTAGTCATGGAATAATGGTACAGGGTGGAAAAAATTAATCTTCTAAGATTAATAATGGAACAGGGCAAAGGAATAGTTTAAAGTGGAAAAATTATTGTCATCAAATCACTATAATAGTATATACATTGGCATCAGTGTTGAAAAGTCCAATAAAAGTTGTCAGCTACTGTTTCAAAAAAGGTGTCGCTTGCATTGTGCAAGAATCAGGCATACCCACACAGATAAGGTTCTATAAAAAGTGAAAAATAAAGTCATTTAGTTTGTTAGGAACTTACGACTGCTAGCTAGTAAGCCATTTTCACAATCATGCACAGTACGTATATCCAACTGTTTTGGTGGGCCTCAGGTCTTACCAAATTAATGTCATCGAATCCTGTCATCCAGGCAAAACAATGGGAAATAAACACTGCAAATCATTACGAACTACCACACAAAGGCAAAAACAGTTTTATAATTCAGACTGTAACCATAACATTTGTTAGACGTGTGGCCCGCCAAAACAGTGGGATATACGCACTGTGCATGACTGTGAAAATGGCTTATAAAGTGGCAGACTGACACCACAAGCGTGGAAAATGTCGAAAACTAGTAACCTGATATATACAGTCCTGAATTAAGCCATATAGAGTGGATTTTTTTCTCAAAGATAATAATTGAGTATTTATGACATTTGTACGATTATTAGAGACTCCAGAATAAGTACAAAAATCACTAAAACGTCATATACTTTTATCTGCAGACCGTAAATCTAACGTTGTGTTTGCTAACACGTTGACAATGCTGATGGAGAGTGTAGCCCGCATAGTTGATGAGCATCAACCTTTTGTTGAGACATACTATGGTAAGAACTTTGGACATTCCATTTGGTCCAACCACAATCGGTATACTACAATGGAAATGTTCCTGTTGCACAAAAAGCATTTTTTTCTTTCAATACGCAGGTCATGGCAGGCTGTACATTATTTTAGAAGCTTTACAGGTAATGTTGAACTTATCTTCTTGCGACATCAAGAACAATTCTTTCTCTGTATTTATAATTCAAGCTGGCAAAGTTTTGCATCAAGTACTACTTGCCTTGAGTTGTTCGGTAGTCATGCTGCGTGTAACCTCTCGTTGTTGTGCAAACCATCACAGATGCTGCATTTTATCCAAGTTTTAGCATCTTTCTTGATGATTATTGGAAGACTACAGATAAAATCAAGAAATACGATTACCAGAGCTCGACAGTATTCAACAAATAACTAAATTAGGAGCATTTATTTTGCTACCATGCCTTTCTACTTTTTCTGTGAGTCATGCGTGATCTGAAACGTTCAAGTTTGCTTTGATGGTGTTACAGTACTGTCGTCATCATAATTAACAACAAGGGGCTCTCAACAGTAATTTTGTACATACATAGTGTGTTACTGTATACACTTAAGTAGGATGTCAGAAACTTACTTTCGATGTGCTTGGGGACTAAGGAATAATGGTGTTTTTTCACTGTTTCAGATGGAATGTGACAAGCAGTCTATGCAAATTGCTGAGGAATTCCTCAAGAAAAGACAGTTCAATGAAAAGGTTTGCCTCATAAAGACATATTGTACATTTTTACTCAAGCTAGATCATTGCCTGGTTTAAACTAACGTGTTTCAAAGAGCAAGTTTGAGACAGAACAAAGCTCATCATTTATTGGGTTAGAATTGCTGGACATCTCTGAGTTAGTTGAGTTTATCTAGAACAGATACACAAACTTTACATACAGACTTAAAATGTTTGGTGGCTTTTTTGACCTTCCAGTTCAGGGACTTATTAGAAAGGAGGGCTTATTATAAGGTTGCCAATAGCTAAAGACAGAAACACAACATGAAGTCAGTTTACCAAACAGATTTAATAGTAATTAGTGACTCTGTGTTTTTATGGCATTATAACCAGCACAAATTCCAAAACTGAAACAGATACAACCATGTATGCCTTATGTTTTAGCTCTTTCGCTTTTATGTTGGAAGTAGGGGGGAGGGGAGGTATTGGATAGGTGGGGCAGGGCTCATTAGAGCGTTTATGGTATATGAAACCGATTCCATCAGTCTGATACGATTTCCATTCCAATTTGTGTCTCAAACTAAAGTTTGATATCTGTACCGCATAGTTTTTACCTGTAGTTATCAACTCAATACACTTGTTAGATCATTTAACGAGATTATACAAATTGCCAAGTAAGTTTAATAGGCAAAAATTGTGTCCATTCGCCTAGGCGCAGATCCGTTCTATGTTAAAACTTGACAGGCCTTTCATTCCAGTCATTAGGAATGGTTGTTGAATATTGTAAGAGAAAGTTTTTCTTTTTACCTCGATTAGAAATATGTTATTTTGTGTTATTGTCAGTGAACTATTCGGAACAAATATCTTCTACAATAGATTATTATGCAAACTAACTGTGTATTCTTTGCTCTTTTACCTTAGCTTGTGGCAATTCAGAAAAGCCAGACCTCAAAAAGTTCTTCGGCTAATCTGGAACGGTTAGTATAATGACTTTATTTAATTTAGAACATTTTAGTGTAAATTATTTCTGCGCATCCTTGTTGCATCATAAGAAGCATGCACCTTGGGGGTGGGGAGGGAGGGGGGAGTGACAGTACTTCATAGTATCAGATTGTATTAACGGCCGTGTACATATTCTTTTCCCTTGAATGCTTGATATCCCTTTCATTAGCAACTGTCTATGATTTGTGAAAATTAGAAATAAAATTAACATGTTTGTTTTCTCTTCATTTTTTTCCCCTGGAAAAGTGCAGAAAAGTGCATTGCGGGTTGGTTGTGTATGAATGGTTACTCTGTAGGTTTTCAAGCAGTGGTCCTAAAGTTGGAACATTTTTAGTTTATGTAAAACCGTTTTTGGCAGGATAAGGGTTAAGATCACGATGCTGGAAGCATGCAGCTTTAGAATTGTCAGTAGTTTAAAATAAAAGTGTTTAATACACTTGATCTCAGAAATGACCCTCGTTTTTTTTCTATTTTTTTGGCAGTGGTGGTAACCTCCTAATATCTAAAACCAGAGAAATTTTTGAAAAATCGGTTGCAAAGAAAATTTTTGCATGAATTTTTAAAGGATTTTGAAAAATATATGATACATTTTTTGTTACAATCATGTCTTAAGCCTCGATCTCAAAAGGAAGTTTATAATTTTAAATGACCATTCTGAAAAAAGATGGCGGCTCTTAATTTTACCACAATGCCTTGCAGACCTAGCACTGCCAAACGACGCTTGGAGAACGCCAAAGTTGGTAAAACTCTTTCTTGTACTAACAACACTTTGAACATCAAGTCTGAAGTTGAAGTATTCTCTTTGTGCGTTTTTATGAGCGAGTTTAGATTTTGTGGGTAAATGTACAGGTCGCCCTCTTTTTCAAAACGATCCTGAAATTGAAGCTTTCCTTTAGGGCGGAAGAAGATATCATGAGGTCATGTTTTGTTACTGAGACTCTTGGCAAAAAGTTTTCACTACCTATAGTTACTGCATTTTGTTTCCTATATTGGAATGGCCGCGGTAAGATTCAGTCAAAACAGATTTTAACCCAAAGAAAGTAAAACTGAAATACTTAGTAAATTTGTTCAGTTGTCTCACGATGTGAGTCGTTGAGGACCACAACGTCTTGGTTGCTTACTGCTAGTCTTCTTAGGGTGATCTTGCTCGCTTAAATGCTTGGCATGTCACCATTGGCAATTATCAAACACGTGGCAGAGCCTTTCAAGATACCGCGCACATTTCACAATGCGCCGATCCGACAGGAACACAGTCTACACATCGCCAGAGGAAGACTAGCAGTAGGCAGTTGAAACATCTCGGTCCTCAAAGACTTACATCGTGGTTTGTGGGGTTCTCTGTTGATGTTGTAGATCAGCGAAACTTGGATTATACCCTGTTTAGTGCTAAGGCCTCACTTGAATCTATATGTTGTATTCACGCATGTGCCACTGAAGAACAACACTCTATGGTTAATTTTACAAAGTATCATCATTCCAATGAACAATCTCTTTTAATCTATTAAATTGAAATAAGCTAAGCAAGTTTGAATCTATACAGATGAAATAAAAAAACTGTGCTGAAATGGTCATATATATCGTGAATCAATTTAGGTATGATCCGAGAGAGCTTGATGTACTTCTTGGTGAAATTGTTGTAATGAACGCAAGGACGGAGCTGTACATGAAATTCTTGGAGAACAGAATTAAGGTTCGTGTTCTTATTGGTTCGTTCTACCGTTCTTTGGTTCATTCTGCAATTCTTTGTTTCATTCCACCGTTCTTTGGTTCATTCATGCTTGTTGAATGTTCTCAAAGCATTAGGTCATATTTCAATCTTCCATACACAGGTTGGTTTCCAAGCCACACGCAGAAACGCATTAGTTACCCAGCCAAAATATTTTGTAACAATACAGTATTCTCGTCTTGCAAAATAGGAAGTTTGTTAAATGTGAAAGACCCTATCCCCAGTGGACTCCGCTCGTGTGTTGTGTAAAAATTTTCTTGTGCAGGCTGTAACGCCTGTTATATCGAAGAAATGTTTCCGCATTTCAACACACGAGTAAGAGAAAATTTAAAAACGGATAGGGCCTCCCACATTTACAAATATTTGAACAACTCCGAATCATGTCGTTTAGTCTGTAACGAAGATTGCTTTAAAGTAATCGATCAGACATCAATTTTCTATGTTTTAGAAATCAAAGAAGCGCCTAAGATCCTTTGGGAACAGCCCTCATTCAACATTCACGTTAAGCAGTTCAACACCAACCTGCAATTTAGGATCGATATCCTAGTTAAAATGAGGTTCACCAATTCAACCTGAGCTTAGAACGAATTCTACCTGAAACATGATATACGTTGCATGTAAATAATGGTTTCGAGAAAGTTGTGGATTTGGTTGTCTTATTTTTCTGTGTTGTAGAGTGACATGGAAAACGCAGCAGAGACAGAAAATGCTGAAGGTAAGAAGGTATCTTGACTAAAATGTCAAAAGTTGCCCGAACAATCGCCATTCTCTCAGCATTAGGCCAAAAGACAATTGATTTTCTTTGAAATTTGACGAGGTCTCAATTGATTACTTTTTAATAGTATGGCCGATAAATATTTTTGTTTTAGTTTTGCAAGATTTCGCGCGCGTGAAAATTCATTTTGTAAACACGACATCTTGATTTTTGCTCACGTGCTAAACTATTTGCCATGGATAGTTTGTAACTGCCCATGTGAAATTTCAAACGAAAGGCAATTACAGATGAAATCGAGGGCCGAATTCCGTCTATAAGTTGTCTGCTTTATTATTATAAAAGAATCGCGAAATTAAGTTGTTGCGAAATTTAGGTGTAAAAGTTGTAACATATTGACTTCTTCTTATTGGATTTGTCGATGAATCACTTGACAGGTCTTGTTGATAGGTTATTCATGTTTTGACACACGGTGGTTTTCCTTTTACAGACACATCAAAGATACTGGACAAACTGATCACTAACAGCGGATTGTGTCGAAAGATGCAGGTATGTGCACTCTGGCAGAGGGAGCCTGGTTAATTTGCTTGCTTTTTCTGGAGACAAAAAATTTTTACCTCAAGTTTACTATAAATACTGTAAGGTGACGATTACTATTAAAACCATTTCTGGCAAAAATGTGAAACATAACTGTATTAGTTTAGGATATCTTAGTAGTGTGCTGTACTTACGTATAGATCTTTTCACAAATGGCGGTGATTTTAATATTTTTTTGTGTGAATTCAAATTAGCCTGTCTAGCCTTGCTCTTAAGTTAAACTTTCAAAAGAATATGTTGTGAAGCGACTCGGGCAATTTTGGAAAAAAATTGAAAATACTTGTGAAAGTAATCCTAAATTTTACATGGGCCCATGCGATTACCTATACTAACACTTCACTTTCCATTAATCTCTCGTTAGGAACTCATAGGAAGTTACATTTGCTTGGAAGAATATTTCATGAGAGAGACAGTTTTGAAGGTAATTTCGTTATATATAGGGATATTATGTAATAAAAAGGCAAATAATTGAATAAACTAACAATCAAACAAAGCGGAATAGCAGAAGCTAATTAGAAGGTGAACGTATTTTGATACTTTGAAATATGCCTACAGTCAATGGAAGATTTCTTTCCCGCCCTGTTAAAACACTCAGTAGCTCCGCAGCTAATGCTGTAGCAGAATTTACTAGAGAATCTTTATAATAAAGGGAAAATATTACTAGCGTACGAAGTATTGCTTAAAGGTGAATCCTTTCTACATCCTGAGCCAAGTGACCCATGAGACTGGCTCTTTTCTCCGGCTTCTCTAGTGTTAAGTCGATGAGAGTCTTTGACTCTCCCTGGACAGGACGCTGATCTATCGCAGGTTAGCCACTAGCAGAAGCTGGTACTCATTGATACAGCTGAGTCGACTGGAACAAAGTCAGGTAAGGTGTCTTGCTAAAGGACATAGCACAGTGGCCTGACTGGGGCTCGAACTTTACGAGTCGAATGCGCTTACCGCTGGGCCACCGCGCCGCCGACTAAGTATTAACTTTATACTACAGTAATATATTTTGACTTATTAGTGCGGCTTAGCCCCGATCTTATGCAGTTTTATAGGTTCTGCACTGTTGTCCAAATAGTTGAAAAAGTAGTTTCTAATGTTGGCTGTTTGTATTCATTTTAGGCCGTTAGGATGGACTACTGTGAAGGGGCTGACAATGAAGCAGTGACGTCTAGTATGGTTGACGATGTATTCTTCATTATTCAGAAGTCAGTCAAGCGGGCGCTGTCCAGCTCCAGTGTTGATGGTGTTTGTGCAATGCTAAATCATGCTAGGTAGAATATATACAAGTATTTCATTTTCTTTTCAGGAGGCTTCATCATAATTATTGTCATCATCATCGTCATCATCACCATCATCGTCGTCATCAACATCATCAGCATCATCACCATCATCATCATCCTAATCATTTTCGCATCACCATCATCATCACCACCATCACCATCTTCTTTAGACTTCTGTCAAGATCAATGGCTTACACTCACACTATTGGGACTTGTCGGGCGTACACGTCCAAGTTCATCCAATCTCGTTCCGAAAGAAACCAAAGCCAAAAGCAAAATTTTGTTGCTCTCTTCGTGTTTAAAGGAATGGTTTCAATGTTAGAAACAAAGTTTCCTCTTCTGTAACTGACGGGAACTTTTGTGGCCATTTTGACTACTGCCTCAAAATCAACTAATAGTCTTAAATATCAGTTGCTTTGGTAAATAATAATATTTTATATCTGGATCTGTGGAGGCTTTATTTTTTGCTTCCTTTACATGCGCTGAGATTAAGGCTTACTCTTTGAAATTAGTAACATGTTCTTGTCAAACAAAGCAAGCTTAAAATTTTTACAAAACTAATTGTTGTAATTTTTGTAGTGCTGTTCTATCGTCTGAGTACAGAGATGTCTTGAATACCAAATTAAAGGCAGGGTTCCCATCAGGCAGGTAAGACTATTCTCCAGTATAGTCATTTAGCAATATTAAGCGGATATCAATTTTTTTTCTTACCAGTATTGACCAGTTAATTCACAGTAGTTTAAATTCTTAAACGTATTGATCAAACAAAAGGTTGTCAGTACTTACAAGGTGATTACTAACTGATTTCGTCACTGTTAACGTGAAGTGGATTGTTTATGTAAAAATATGATCCATCGTTATCAGGGTGAAGGTTCATGGTAAAGATATATAAAAACCTTCACTAATAAAACTTATTAAAAAGATTTACGAGCTTTCAGCATTTGATCCTATTGCCTTCTTTGTCGAGTAAAATGAGTCAAAACTAATTACAACAGTGCAAGTTAAAAGATGAGATTGCATAAAATGGATAAAATCAAATAATATACAAAAGATAAAAATGATAAAAAGACAAAGGTGTAAAATTAGTGTTTGTTTAAAGGAATGCTGTATTGTCCCGGGAGAGTAAAGATTATCAGCCTTGTCAGTTATGGCAGTGAAAACTGTTAGCCATGTCAATTATTTTATCTTTCATGATTCAATCTATTTTATAATTGTAAGTCCAGGCTTGTTTCACAATACTTGCTCCACTTTTATTACATCGTGGATTGTTTGTCACCAGTATTGACCTCTCGGTGATGTTGCAAGGCAAATTTCAAGTGGGTGTCTCATCTACCTCGGAGAACGCTGCAGCCAGGAAAGCGTTCCTGGTAAGTTGGTGTTGAGTTTTTTTTTTATCCAAGAGCATGAAGAAGGACTTCTCATTGCTTTTGACAATGTGTTTATAAAGTCAAATGCATTTTTTTCATTTCCTGTACAAAGAAATATAAAACTTTTTGGTATGAACTTTCAGGATCCTAAAGCAGGGTTCGCACGGGTCATGGAAAAATCTGGAAAGTCATGGAATTTTAGAATTTCATTTTCCAGGCCTGGAAAGTTATGGAATTTTGATTAGGGTCATGAAAAGTCATGGAAAACTGGCAGAATTTTGATTGGTAACAACGTGTAGAAAAAAATTATAAACAATCCATGTATTTGCACAATATTACACGCCTTTTAGCTGAATAATCAATGATTTCAACGCCGAGATAGACTCGTAGAGATGCAGCCCCGTTAAAACCGTGCGAGAGTTAAGTCATTTTAATTCCTAGTGTTGAACTTGGTGATGGTAATATGTCTAAAAATATCCCTTTCTTCACCTTGTTTAGCTTGCATTATGTTAGAAAAAGGAAAAATGAAACTGCTATTGATGTATCGAAGGAGAAAAAACAATGCTAGGTCATGGAAAATGGAGAAAAGTTTATGGAAAAAGTCGTGTAATTTCAGAAAGTCAAAAGAGTACGAACCCTGTAAAGAATGCACAATGTGCTACTACTACAAGTTGAAAACATTTTTCCTTATCTGATCCATCTTGATCATCCACTTGCAAATAGTTTCAAAACAAAGTGAAAGAGATTGTTCATCGTGGATGATAAATAATAAAGGATACAACTTACCCGATTGCCTCTCGGGTGTGATTGTAACTGTAAATGATCGCAATGTTACGACTGCTACTGCTTCTATTCTTCAGGCAATGGTGCAGATTGATACATGAATCAGCGACGAGTACAAAGACAAACCGTCATCCAGACTACACCATCGCCTGATGTAGACCAGCAGCAGCAGTCGAGATGTCGCACTCATTTAGTTCTAATCGTAATTGAATAAGGATCGTATATTCCAAATATTACTGTTTTTATTTTTTTTATTTTAAAGGGGTTTTTTACTTTTATCCTAACTAATATTCAGTATGATTTTGCCAAGTTTAGAACGAATTTTGCTTTTCATCTTCAAGCAGTTTGCTAGTTTGATCGATTTCAATCTTCTCATTACAAAAATGGCCTATTTTGTATGAGTTATGTAAGGAGAAGTTAGATGTTAACAAACTTGCTTGGTCTTAAAGAAGTGGGTTTATGGAATGATAGTTGACAGTTCTTATATCAAACAGGTTACACTAAACAACTTGGAAGCCAGTAGTGTCAACACTCAGAAACTCAAGAGAGAGTTAGAAACCGAGTTTAACCGCAACCTCAATCAGGATGAACACACCAAGATGAAAGTTGAGGTAATTGTTATATGTCATGAAGAAATACCAACCGCAGTCGTCGTACATACTTGAAACCGTATTAGGTTTATTAGATTTAGGACAAAACCTGTTTTTAAAGACAGGGTGAACATTACCTTTCTCCATACAAAATTATTTAGGACAAAACCTGTTCTTAAAGACTGGGTGAACATTACCTTTCTCCATATAAAATTATTTAGGACAA
>JAOBRD020508579.1:0-17150 GCA_027575215.2 Hydrozoanthus sils | reverse complement strand
CGCCCCAGGCCCCATTGGTGTAAGCAATGGAGCTTTATCCCTGGTATTGAAGCATACATTCGCGATGTAAGTTTGGACGCTCTAAATTACTATTTGATTGCCTTGTGTGTATTTTGGAAGAAGAGATCGGGACATCACTATAGACTTTTACACTAGCATGGCATAGAAACATATTTATTTTTTCGGGAAAACAAGTCCAGAGTCAATCGCAGCACAATAATAGTAAAGGTACAAAGTCTCACAAAGGTTGGCCGCAATTTGACGGAGATATGAAGGTTTGAAACTGGATACTCGGTTTCCATGTTTTTTCCATACATTTCTCTGTAATCATAAGGGCAGAAGATCAAGTTTAAAAACTTCATATCTGAATTAATTTTTGGGAAAAGTTTACAAAATTTTGCAATTCTGCTAATACTGATGCACTGAATTTTGTGCTGGCCACAGTTTCTTGATATGTTTAATATTCTTTTTGTGTGAAAAGGGTCTATTGGTGTAATTCGAAGTCATTCTCTTCTTCCTAGTTTTTTCCATCAACTTTCTCGCCCCCTCCCTCTTGTCCCTTCACGAGGCAACTGCCTGTTCTGGTCTTCATTGTAGACTTCTTTTATGTACTAAAACTATATCCTTTTCTCGAGCAAAAGTGGCCCATTAGTCCGGCGCTTATCTCCAGATTCCGAAGTGCTTCAAGTGGATGAGTCTCTGACCCCCCTGAACAGGACACTAATCCATCACAGGTTAGCCCCCAGCAGAAGCTGGTACTCATTCACTGAGTCGACAAGGACAAGTCGGGTAAAGTGTCTTTATGAAGGACACCGCGACCTGACCGGGGCTCGAACTCGTTACCCTAGGATTACGGGTCAAACACGTAAACCGCTTTGCCATTGCGCCGCCACCGCTTTGATGTTACATAAAAACTTAAATGAAGAATTGCCTTAAGGAGTCTTTTTTTTTAAAAAACAACTCATGCATTTTTGGTCAGTTCATTTCAAGTAGACGGGATAAGGCTTCGTGCCTTACGAAGTAACGGCTCATTAGAAAACAGGTCAGCGGTAAAAAATGAAATCAAATATCAAATTCTAATCGTGACATTGAGGTTGGGATTAAAATGACGATTTGCAATAATAGTTAAGATCAAACCACAACTTAACACAAAATAGAAAACAAAAAAGTAACCAAAACTAGTTTTGCAGTTGCAAATGGACTTATTTTTAAAAATTATGTTGCAAATGATGATGATATTAACACCAAACTCATTAAATCGTTTCCTAGATCGGAAATCATTTTGTTTCAATCGAGGTCAAGCAAAATCCAGTGCAATAACACAATTAGGAAATTTTTGGCCTTGAAAAAGGCTGAAAAACTGGCTGATAGCGCTTGGCCACTATACAGCTCGTGAAATCGATGAATTTTTTCTAATATTTGTATGTTGGTGGGGGCGTGACTGACTATCCCTCCAAATTGAAATGTTTTGATTCTTTGATACGTGCAACAGACTTACCTCTGTTGTATTGCTTGGAAGCAACTTTGAGTTATGAAGCCAGAATTTGTATATATCATTGTTCTGAGCGAGAAGTCATAACTGGTTCAGTATTCTCTTCGAGCCGACTTTAACTTGTTACGTTGCTTTCTAGTTTCAACAAAATTCCGAGAACAGCAAGATTCCTTTCCAGGGCGGTTTTGCGATGTTGACAGACGACAGCGACTCTTTTGTTCACTTGTACCGAAAATAAATGCCTCATAGGACAACTTAACTGCCCAACCACAGACCTCTCAACCTCTTCAGATCAGAAACCTAGAGATTTCGGTTTTGAGACGGTTTGGGGACAGCAAAAAACCTAGAGATTTCGGTTTTGAGACGACAAAAATAGTAGATTGCGTGAAAAGCCTGGAAAATAATTATTTTTCAAGCAATCATTTACTGTAATTTCTTGCCCAGACCCTTACAAGTTACCCTTATAGACCCCAAAAACACATACTGTTAAACATTACAAGTAGCAGAAAGTTTGAGATCCTAGCATTAAAAGTCATGTTTTTTTCTTCTGACGTTGCCGATAAGCGTCGCAGAAACTTTTGGGGGTAGGAAAGGCTTGTTGAACTCCTAACGACCATTATATCAGATGTGAGACGAGCACAATGACTAGTACTGGAGAAAACGCGCGATTTTTCTCCAAATAAATCTACCCACAGTGAATCAAGCCTACGCAATAGAGCCCCATTCAAACAAGCTCTGCTGAACTTGGCACCTCTGTCTAAATATTAATGTAAATAAATAAACAAAAATAAACAGTGATACAAGCTCCGACAAATGCTGCTGAAGAGGACACAAAGGATGCCTTCTACGAACAACTACAAGCTGTCCTTGAGGAAACATCGTCGTGCTCATCCTCCTAGGATATTTCAACGCGAAGGTTGTTTGATGTTGTGGGCTCCGTGATGAAAGAACAGAGAGTAAAGAACGTTATTTGTCGGTCTGCATAATATATAACTTGAGTATTATGACAACAACCTCCAGTATGCACAAGAAAATACACAAACACACTTGGACGTCACCGAACGGAAAACACCACGACCAGATTATCATGCTGTAAGCCGGCGGTTTAGGACGTCAGTGAGAGACGCCCGGACCTACGGAGGAGCAGACAAGGGAAGTGACCATCACTTGGTAGTCGCAGGTGTGAAGCTCAAACTCAGCAGAATAAGCAAGACGAAGAGCAGATCCAAAGAGTAGGGCACCATCAAACTGAAACTACCGAAACACCAGCAAGCTTTAAGATAGAGTTTCAGAATAAGTTTGTCGGCTTACAGGACCTGGACTTGGAGAACATTGAAACCCACCGGACAGCTGTGAAGGAATCGTATCAGAAAACAGCTGAGGCAACAATTGGATTTCAAGGTAAAAAGAGTTAACCGTACACCAGTGAAGAAAACTGGAGGAAAGTGGACGAAAGGAGAAGCCTGAAAAAGCGGCGCGAAGTCGGAAAGGATAAAAGACAGCAGGAGGAAGGAATACGAGTTAGCTGACAAGAAAAACAAGAAAAGCCTGCGGAAAGACAAAAGAAAATGGACGAACGAACAAGCGAGCGAGGCAGAAACAGCAGTAAGAAACGGCAACTTGAAAAGAGTGTAAGGGGGAGGGGGGATGTGGGGTGTAAGTGCAACCTGTGCAACCACCCTGCCTACGCACCTTCATTGAAATATGTATTAATTAAAAAGCACCAAAGTAACCAGTGACAGATCCAGGGTTGATTACATATACTCAATGGAATCTTCCTTTTCAGTGTGTTTTATCAAAAAAGACTACAAAGCATAGGAAACAGTAAGGGAGTCTAAAGCTGGGTCCCCCCTTTGTGAATTTTTAGGGTGTGGAACCCCCTTTCTTAAAGTACTGGATCTGCAACTTTTAGCTTTTTTTTGATGAATATAAGACACTTGAAGTTAAATAAAATTACTGCAGCATAAAAATATCTATATATTGATAATTTAAACTCTACATGGGAAGGGTTCAATATATATGAAAGAAATTTAGATGCATTAATAGCATGTTTGTGAAAGAAATTTAGATGCATTAATAGCATTTTAGATGCATTAATAGCATTTTAGATGCATTAATAGCATCTTCTTGGGGCAACTGTGGTGAAAATAAAGGAGATGAGCACGAAATTTCTCGGAAATTTTATCAAGCCTGCCTCCATGGATAGTTTAATATTCGGTTATTTATCAATGCATATGTGTTCCTGTGGACTTTCAGAGAACAAAAACATAATTCTTACTATACCCATCTTCCTCCGCGTGTGCGTTGTCTTTCTTTATTCACTCGGATTTTATTTCCCACAAGCATATCCGCAACACCACTAATGAAAAATTTTAAGCCATAATAAAAAAATCTGCTTTAAAATCATAACTAAACCTGATGCTGAAAATGACAAATAATCGTTTTAGAAATCCTTATGAAATGTATTCGGTTCTTAAAGAAACGATTTCGGCCGTGGACTAACTTTTAACGACTTATTGCTCAACTAACAATTTTGATAATAACAAGTTGTTAGTTTCGTCTCTTATTTTTGTACAAAGATTGCTCAACTAACAAATTTGATACACAAAATATTAGTTTCAGACAAACTGATTCGACTTGATGCTTAGGGTACTTTCTAAAACACTTTAATCTTATAAAAGGCCAGAGAGAACAACAAACGCTGATGGAGTTTTATATACGTGCTTTAGGTCCGCTATGCAATATTTTGACCGAGTCGATACTTATCATCTTTAGCTAGTATAAAACAGTATATTCGTTATGGTGAAAACACTGTCTTTTTCCTGGTTTACGCTAATCAACTCTCCAGGAATTAAGCTTTACACAGTTCAGATCAATCAGATAAGTTTAAAACCACTAGAAAAACTTGCCAACGCTTGATCAAAAGATTGTGAATAGTAAAAATTGGTATGCAAAACATAAATGTTGAAAAGACTATCGCAAGGACCAATCAAACAACATGAAAACTTTAACGGAAGACGCCTGTGCAAAACCCGTAATGACTGGTTAAAATTTATGTTTAAATCTTGAGATTTCTTGTTATTAGGAAGGTCTTTGTAACGGTCTTTCGATGAGTTACATCAGTCCGACACTTGTTTTAAATTAATACGTCAACAGATATAGACGACAGAACAAATTATAAAAGTTGCACCATCAGGGTTTGACGACAACTTTGTATACGAGTGAAGTTCCTGAATTGGATTCTTATTTCAGAAACTAAAAAAATTCTGTACAAATTGAACTTTAAAGAGCAACTGTTTAGCATATTGTAACATTATCTCCAATGTGGACAAACGGCGCCCAATGTCGAGGATCGTTGTATTTTCCAGACCCTCTCATTGCTGCCATCGCTTTGTACAACGATTCACCAGCCCTCTCCCCCTGAGTGAGGTGTTTGTAGAACTTTTTCATGAAATACAAAGTTGCACCGTCGTCAATGGCCCAAAGAGCCACCAGAACAGACCTTGCACCAGCACCAAGGAAAGCCCGAGCGATGCCAACTACTCCATCGGCAGTAACTTTACCGCGAGCACTATGGCAACAACTTAGGACAACCAGTTTTGCCTTCAGCCGTTTGTGCTCAAGATCGCCCATCAGCAACATGCTTTCTTCTCGCTGGGTTGAGGCGTTGGAGTCGATGTGGCTCTGAGCGAGGAGGATCTCTCCCCTCTCCATGTTTCCATGAGCTGCAATATGGATCAAGGAAGCATTTTCAATACTCGTGAGAACTCTCTCCTTAGTTGCTTCCTTTCCAATGAGAGGCTCAGTGTTAAATAGCTCAGCAATCATTCGTGCTTCCTTGTTTGCACATGGTAACCTTTGCAAGGAGCCGGTGTCAGGATCTCCGACAACCAATGGCCCGAACTGACCATTTGAACTTGTTTCATTCTCTAAAATCATCTTTGCTGTTGTCAGTGATGGAAAAAGCCTTACACTCAAAGACTCTGCGACGTAGTGTCCATCTTCATCAAATATAGCTGCAAATGGAACTAAATGAAGCGGACCATCAGGAATAATGACAACTTCTGTCCCTTCAACAAGGTGCTGAACAGGCTTTAAAATAATTTGATACAACTCTTGTAACACACTGGTTTCCGTGTCTTCAGTGTCTTCTGGGAACACATTTCGGCAGGAGACGACTTCATGTGAGGCATTTGCTAATAATCCATCGGACTTCGATTTTTCGTTAGATTCTAAGTTTGTTGTGACAATCGAAAAGCGCATTGGCAGAATCTTTTCCGCGTGACGCCGTCCAGTTACTTCTTCAAAGTGCAGAGAACGATCCTCACATTCTATTGGAGAAACAGATCTGTGCAATTTGGAAATGAGCGAATATATTTGTGTAGTTGCAGGAACTACATCTTTCTTTGATGTATGGCCCTCCTCTTGGCTTTGAAGGAAACGTTTCTTGAAATGTATACAACCATTGACCTGAATAATCCAGGTATAGATACAGTCGGTGCTTACTGTTAGATACAAAACAGTACTTTGCAGTGAAAAAAACTAATTGGCGTATAGACGACAGATCCAACGTGTAGTTTCTGGTGTTATCACAATTTAGAGAATATTTGAAAAGCATGAGATTTATTAGCGCTTGAGCACGGCCTCTTTCAGAAAACATCAGGGCCTCGTCTGATTGGTCTAGCTTATTCAAGGTGTCAACCAATAACTGATAACAAACGGTAAAGGTTTCTCCAACCGATATTCTAATTTCGTCCTCCGGAGGTGAATCATGAAAGATATCTTCAAAATAATTCAAGCCTTTTTTAAGTACAGTTATTGCATTACTGAAACGCTGAAGATTGTAATGACAAAGACCCATCGTGTAACAGGTAGAGCCACCCAGCCTTTTATTTCCAGTCTGTCCTACAATCTCCAAGGAGGATTCACAAAATTTCAAAGCTTCATCAAACTTTCCGAGTGCTTGATAGAGGTCACCAAGATTACCATACGTATTCCCTTCCCCATTTTTATCTCCAATCTGCTTTGTATTTTTTAGACACATTTGAAGGTACTTTTCGGCCTCATAAGCTTGCCCGAGTAACATATAATAGATACCAAGACTACCATAGGCAACGCCTTCCCCTGCTTTGTCTCCAATCTCCTTTGCAATATTCAGATGGAATTCATAAAACGTTTTTGCCTTACTATACTGCCCGAGTGACTGATAACAGTTACCAAGATTACCATAAGCATTTTCTTCCCCAGCTTTGTCTCCAATCTCCTTTGCAATATTCAGATGCAATTCATGATGCTTTTTTGCCTCATCATACTGCCCGAGTAACCCATAACATATACCAAGACTACCATAGGCACTTCCTTCCCCGACTTTGTCTCCAATCTGCTTTGCAGTATTCAGACATACTTCGTAATACTGTTTGGCCTCATCATACTGCCCGAGTGACTGACAACAGTTACCAAGATTACCATAGGCATTTGCTTCCCCAGTTTTGTTTCCAATCTGCTTTGCAATATTCAGATGCAATTCATGATATTCCTTTGCCTTATTATACTGCCCCAATGAACTATAACACTTACCAAGATTACCATAGGCACTTCCTTCCCCAGCTTTGTCTCCAATCTGCTTTGCAATATTCAGATGTAGTTCATGATGCTTTTTTGCCTCATCATACTGCCCGAGTAACAGATAACAGTTACCAAGATTACCATAGGCAATTCCTTCCGCAGCTTTGTCTCCAATCTCCTTTGCAATATTCAAATGCAGATCATGAAGCTTTTTTGCCTCATCATACTGCCCGAGTAACAGATAACAGCTACCAAGATTACCATAAGCAATTCCTTCCCCAGCTTTGTCACCAATCTCCTTTGCAATATTCAGATGCATTTTTTGATAAATTTTCACCTCATAATACTGCCCGAGTGACAAATAACAGCTAACAAGATCACCATAGACTTTTCCTTCGTCAGCTTTGTCTCCAATCTCCTTTGCAATATTCAGACGCAATTCATAATGCTTTTTGGCCTTATCATACTGCCCGAGTGACCGATAACAGATACCAAGTTTACCATGGGCACTTCCTACCTCGGCTTTGTCTCCAGTCTGCTTTGCAATATTCAGATGTAATTCATAATGCTTTTTTGCTTCATTATTCTGCCCGAGTAACAGATAACAGTTACCAAGATTACCATAGGCAATTCCTTCCCCAGCTTTGTCTCCAATCTCCTTTGCAATATTCAGATGCATTTCATGATGCTTTTTTGCCTCATCATGCTGCCCGAGTGAATAATAACAGTTACCAAGGCCACCATAGGCACCTCCTTCCCCTCTCTTGTCTCCAATCTGCTTTGCAATATTCAGATGCAATTCATAATGCCTTTTTGCCTCATCATACTGCCCAAGTAACTGATAACAGTTACCAAGATTACCATAGGCATTTCCTTCCCCGACTTTGTCTCCAATCTGCTTTGCAATATTCAGCCGCATTTTTTGATAACTTCTCGCCTCATCATACTGCCGGAGTGACAGATAACAGAAACCAATATTACTATAGGCAATTCCTTCCCCGGCTACGTCACCAATCTGCTTTGCAATATTCAGATGCAATTCATGATGTTTTTTTGCCTCATCATACTGCCCGAGTGACCGATAACAGATACCAAGATTACCATGGGCACTTCCTTCTCCAGCTTTGTCTTCAGTCTGCTTTGCAATATTCAGATGTAATTCGTAATGCCTTTTTGCCTCATCATACTGCCCGAGTAACTGATAACAGTTACCAAGGTTGTCATAGGCATTTCCTTCCCCGACTTTGTCTCCAATCTGCTTTGCAATATTCAGCCGCATTTTTTGATAATTTTTCGCCTCATCATACTGCCGGAGTGACAGATAACAGCTACCAAGATTACTATAGGCTATTCCTTCCCCGGCTTTGTCACCAATCTGCCTTGCGATATTCATATGCATTTCATGATGCTCTATGGCCTTTTCGTACTGTCCGATGCGATCATAACAAAAACCAAGACGCCCGAGAATACTCCCTTTTTTCATGTTAATTCTCATACTCTGACGTATGGTTAAAAGAAAGCAATAGATTTCGATAGCTTTGTCAAACTCTGAGCGCTTCAAATACAGATCAGCCAGTTCTAATTGTGCGGTAGTCCAAGTATAGGCGTCTGAAAGGCTTGCTGCCATGATGACGCATTCTTCGTACACGTTCCTTAGTTCTTCCTTTTCTAAGTTTAACCTTCCAGACACCGCTAAAGCAAAAGTTGCTCTAACAAATGTTTTTCGCACATCAGGCTCCATGGCAGATTCCTATTTTATCTAGTCCAAACTTGTTATCTACCTGGAAGAGACGAATAAAAGTATGTGTTATATATGGAGGACTTAATCTATATGATTAGTTTTGTCACGTTCTATTGCGTCAGTCATCTACAAAGTTTAGAAGTGAATTCACACATTGATTAGGCTCACTCGCTCAGCAATACACTTAACAGTAATTATTCGTGCACAGGCCTATCCATCCATCGATCCATCTATCCTATTCATCCATCCCATTCATCCGTCCCATCCATCTATCCCATCTCATCCATCCTATCTATCCTTCCACCCCATCCCTCCAACCATTCCATCCATCCCATTTATCTATCCAATTCGTCCGTCCCATCCATCCAATCCAACCTATCTATCCTTCCATCCCATCCTTCCAGCAATCCCATCCATCCCATCATCTATCCTATCCATCAATCCCATCCAACCCGTGCCATCCATCCATCCGTCCCATCCAAACATCTATCCCATCCAACCATCCATCCATTAGTCCAACCATCCCATCCATTCATCTCATCTATCAATACCATCCATCCCACCCGTCCCGTCCATCCATCCCTTCCATTTATCCCTCCTACCGTCCGTCCCACCTAGCCATTCACCCCATCCATTCATCCCTCCCACCCATCCCATCCATCCATCCATCCCATCCATTCACCCCTTCATCAGTCCATCCAACACTAGCCATCCATCCCATCCACTGTCTCATCCTTGGCATAGTAAATAAACATGCTCCTCCTCGAACAATGAAGGTGTGAAACAAACGTTCACCTTGGATTACCGCTCAAATTAAACGGCTAATGCATTCCCGCGATTACTTAGAAAAGAAAGCAATGAAATGAACCAAACGATTGGGAAAACTTCAAAAGACAATAGAATGCCGTCACCAAAAAAGTAAAGCGCGCAAAGAAAAGTTCTTATAGAGCAGAAATTGAAAGAAAGCGTTGTGATTTCAAAGGAACATGGAAAGTTCTAAATAATCGGATGAATAGAAAATCGAACAATACTGCGATAAATGAAATTAAGATCACTCCTTCAGTTTGTTACTCCAAAGGACTTTGCTGACCACCTTAACAAACACCTCACTGAAATTGGCCACAAACTCTCTTCAGATGTTCCAGAACCGTCTACAAAAAATTACTTTGAAACTTTTACGAGTATATCTACTTCCAAATTTAAGCTTCAAAAAGTTGAACTGTCCAGGGTTCTGAAGCTACTTAGCTCTGCCGATTCAGCAAAAATGACCGGATTTGATAAAATATCAAACAGATTGCTGTAAATTGCTGCTCTACATATTTATCAGTCTTTGGGAACCCTGTTTAACCTTTCAATCGAAACCAATATATTTCCATCGGAACTTGCGATTGCGAAGGTCTCCCCTATCTTTAAGGCAGGGGGTCAAAGTGATGATGATAATTACAGGCCGATGTCAGTTATTCCTACTGTTGCACGGGTATTCGAGAGACTAATATATTAGCAAATGTACGGTTATCTGAGTGACAAAGGGCCAATTTATCCATTACAGCCTGGATCTACAATATTGCACTCAACCGTAATGTCTCTCTTAGATCTAACAAATGAGTGGTGCTTTAATATCGACAGAAAAATAATTAACGAAGTTATTGTATTCGACCTAAAAAAGGCGTTTGACACTGTAAATCATGAAATGTTTTAAGATTAATATTTATCTAAATTAAATTTACATGTAAAATTTGATTGGTATTGGTATTGCTAACACTTTATTTAACACTTTATTTAAACACGGTAGTTTTTTCAAACTTACATATAAAATAACATTTACAGGGAATCTTTTCTACCAAAAAGCCGTGTATAATACATAAATATTTAAAAATATGGTGGACAGAGTTCCAAATGGCGCTTTGACCAACAAACAATTCCATACAAGTTACGAGGCGGATAGCAGCCATCGAGGAGAGATGACCATCGAAAAAGTCCCCCAAAACCCTAAGAATATACCAAGGAATGAAAAATGTCGACTCTATAAACAATATCCTCTCTGGATAGTGAGCGGGTCAGCGCTTAGTCCTCTCGTGTTGCACTGAACGTGATATGCAGTAGTCTAAGGCGCGAGCGTACCAGGACGTCCGCAAAAGAACTGTTGTCTTACCTTCTTGTTCAGTACGCACGTTTGCTTAAAGAAGAGACTGCAAGTAAAATACCAGGCTCTTGGTTTAACACAGGACAACCCCTAAAAAATACCACACTGACTTTTTTAACCCCTAAAAAACACGACGGTAATACCTACCTGCCAATTTTAGGAAGTACTCCTCCCCTCTCTCCCTCCCTGAGCGACCACCGTATTGTTCGCATCTCGAATTCAGCGAGCAAATAGTTTAGAGGAAGACTAATTCGAGGTCCTCGAACGGAGGACATCATAATTTTTCCACACGCTTGCCAGGTAGTTGCGACTGCCGGCCAGGAAATTGGAAACACTAATAATTGGCCGGAAATCGCATGTTGTGACGTACCGAGGATAGAAAACGTGTTGAAAATGAAATATGTTGTAGTCAACAATTGCACTTGGTAGTTCGTAATAAGTATAGGGGACTTTCAATTGTTATTGATTTCTCAAGTAACTGGGAAAGAAGTTGACTGCCAGGCTTTTTTTTTTTTTTAATTTCCTGGCAGGCAGTCGCAATTACACCTCACACAACTTAAAACAGAACGCAGACTCGTATGATTGTAATTGAAAGCATCCGCTACAATCGCTCACCATTTCGCTTCTGAGGCTGGACGGTTAGTTTTTCAAAACTTTCCTTTATTTTTGTATTAAAGACCAAACGATCAGACTACCCGGCTATTTAGTGTTTTCAATTACCTGACCAATAGTCACGAACGCAGTGTATTTAGCGTCGTTACTCTATGGTACACAGAATAAAGCATGTTGAAAGTAAATCATGTTGCATGTAGTCAACAAAGGGACTTCTTAGTTCGTTATAACTATAGGGACTTTCAAATGAAATGTGTCAATGACTTCTTGAGTAACTCGGAAAACATTTATCAACTGACCGGCAGTTGGCCACGGTTTTTTCTAAGTGTCGTCGAACAAGCCATTGATCACTAAGTATTCTATACCAAGACAGGCCAAAACCATACTTTAGACAATAAAAGCTCTTAGTTGGTTCCTGAAAAATATTTTGGAGACTTTCAATTGATTAATTACACTCGTAGATGTCTTAAATAATTGAAAAAAGAATGGATGGCCGGCCATTTAGTGTTTTCAATTGCTTGGCCGGCTGCAGGCCAAATATAGCCAATTACTTTTGCATTATGGTTCGAATGCTAGCTGTACATTTTATAGTTCTACAAGAACTCAGAAGTTACAAACTTTTCAATTTCCCGTAATTAATCAGAAACAAAGACCTTCAAACCTTTATTTCAAGTTTAAAGTTTCTTCAGCGGTGAGTTGAACTGATATTGACCCGATAGTTTGAATTTTAAAATCTTTTAAATAATATTGTTGTTCTTAAAGGAACTGCTTCATTTTGTAAGAAATGTCAGCTCCATACAATAGAGCAGTTGCGTGTACGCGAGAATCAAAGTCGACTAATTTTTTTTGAAATTACTAAACCCCGAGGGCCCGTGAGCGCTAATTTAGGTTTTCTAAATTTCTCCAAAACGAAAGCTCAGTAGCAAGTTTAAGTGTGATTTCTAAAATGAGTTCACCAAAGGGGTTCTCTAGGCAAAATATAAAGAAATCCGAAATTTGACGTTTGTCCACGAGTATTTGATTTTCTCAGTCAGCAGCTCTTAAGGGAACTGTTAAACCATATGTTCAGTTGAACAAGTTCAGAATTCTGCAAGTTGTTTACCGAGCTGATGATGCGAGAATTCTGCAAAGTGCAAGTTGTTTACTGTCAGAGCTGATTTCGTCGGCTCTATTGAAGATAAGGTGATTCAAATTGGGGATCCAGGTTTTATACTTGTCCATTTTTATTTTGGTTTTTCGATATTTTTTAATTCTTGATCCCCGATTTTCGATCCCCGATCTTCGATCCCTAATCTTTGATCCCTGATCCACGATCCGCGATCCTCGATCCCCGATCCTGGGTTTCCAGGAAACCAACGATGAAGGCTTTATTTAGGGCGTCTTTACATGGGACGAGTTGTCCCGGCAAGCCGAGATTTGTCAGCTTGCCGGGACGATAATAAGCTGGCATTTAGATGCAAAAATGTCATCCCACCTGGCCGAGACAAGTGGAACGTGATTATTTTTCGTGACATCGCCCGCTCGTGGAACGCTGTCAATTTTCTCCATTTCTGAAAGATTTGGAACAGAAATCCTTCCCCTTTAACGCTATCTTGCATTGTTCGCCGAATAGGTACGTTACGTGTGTCACAACTGTCAAATCTCGTCCCGCATTGCCGAGATATCTCGGCTGTATACCTTTACATGCGCTAGAGTTGTCTCGGGTGCCCCGATTCGTCGAGATGGGAAACTCGGCATGCCGGGATAGCCCGCCTACATGTAAACGAAAAGGCAAAATACAATAGAGACGGGACAACTCGCTCCATGTAAAGAGGCCCTTAGTTTATTTGGAAACTGTTGTGACTTCCATTAAATCTATCGACCTCACCATAAATGATTAAAGTAAGTTTTCGTTTGAGTACTTTGAAACACACGTTGTCGACACTGTTATAGATAAAACCTTAAATGGCAACATTTTATCCCAAGTTTAATACCTGTGTTAAACTGTTACGAAGACGAGCACATAGACACTTTTGAAACGGTTTATGTCACGCACGTGAAACTCTTGACAAACATGTAGAAGCGAAAATCAGTCGATATCAGTGGAAAGAGCCCCTAAAAATTACAATATCTACCAGTTTGGTGGTAATGAATTAAAAACCCGCAAACATGTAGCTCCGTGAAACTGTGGGATTTTTTAAGACATATGTAATGGCGGGGGCATGAACCTGACTTCAATACATATTGTGATTTCGCGTACCTATATATTTATATGCATGCGCATCATCTTATCACGTATCAGTTCTTAACTTGGCAGGTATACTAATTATAAGGCATTCTATCCACCAGAAGCGATAAAGTTTTGTTTATAGGTTCTGCTGGGTAAAATTTTGACAAAAACAGTGAAAGGATCTGCCGTTTGAGTATGAAATTCCCGGACTACAATTGCGTCCAACACTGACTTTATACTTCTGCAGTATCGCTTGAAAACAACTTTGAATTAATATGAAGCCAGAATCGATAATTCTGAGCGAGGAGTCAAAACTGGTTCAGTGTTCTCTTCAAACCTACTTTAACTTGTTCCATTCTAGTTGACTTGTGGTTAACGACATTCCAAGAGCAACAAGGTTCTTTTGCGTTGTTGTCAGACGACAACGGCTCTTTTGTTCAATGCTTAAACTAAAAATAATTTATGCAAAGTAGCAAACGAAAGTGACAACTCAACTGCCCAATCATAGAAAAGTGATGTTAGAACAAACAAGACGCTCTAGGAGCCTATACTCGTGTCCTTTAGGGAAAATAATGTTCAGGCTTTCGGTATTAGGGAGTTATAAAAATACGTATCCGAAATTAAATGACTTCTGAGTTGTTTAGTTCATCACAACTTACAGTAACGTATTTTATAATTAAATTTAATTGGTTTGAACTATAAATGAACTCTAGGTATTTTACATACTAATATGAATAATTCTTCGTACAGATTCTCTCTTTGTACAAACACATTGGAGTTATTTCACGGGCCAGGGATTCTGCCAGGTTCTCTAAGATTCACGTGTAGCACGAGTTTGTAACTATAACAATATAGCCGCGAAAGTTTCCCCAGATTTTGGTTCAGATTGAATGGACATCTATATTAACCCGACTGGCTGTTTAGTATTTTTTCTTGCGATGTTGCATGATTTTCCCGGTTATAGTAGCTCTTTATTAAGCTGGGATCGCTAATAGGAACCTAGACTGGCTCTTAGAAAACTTTCGAAATCGTAAGAATAAAAGTTTCATTAATTTCTGAAGCCACCTCGATCTAGAACTTAAGTTGTAATGATTATAAACTAGTAGACAATTTTTAAAGTTGACTTCACTGTTTCCATTATCTGAAGTAACCTTGCTTCTTATTCTCTTTTCCACTCAAGTAGTCTAAATTTCCAATTTAAAATTTTCATTCAAGCAACACAAAGCATATGTGGCCGGCGCCATTATATACACTGTATAAAGGGCATAAAGCATCATGACTTCGATTTTTTCCATAATGCTGACACGCGACTAAAATGAAACCGTCTTAATAGCCTTAACAATAGCATGGGCGGCGGAAGCAAAAAATTATTAGGGGTTGGGCACAGAAGGCCTACTCCGGGTCCCTTAAGTCGCCGCGATCTAGAGCGACTCAATGCCAACTAATGGCGATTTAAGGAAAAATGGGGTGAAAATGTGCAATTTAAGGCAAACTAAGGTGATTTAAGGAAAAATGGGTTAAAAAATGACTGCGACTTAGTGCGATTTAAGGCGACTTAAGGAGCAGGAATAGGCTTTACATTGCAAAAGTTCGAAAAGATGAACAAATAGTCCGGCAATAATCAAGTTCAATGAACTCTGCGTTATACAAATTAAGTACAATAATTCACAAAATCCAGGCGCGTATCCAGAAGTCTAGGGAAGGGAGACCGTAAACTTCAAGGCAAGATTCTTCTTCTCCTCCGCCACAATCAGTGACCGCAGATCATATATCGGGGGGACTAAGCTCGTGCATAGCGCGACTCGAAGAACGCTGAAGGCGCGAGCTTTCTAGGGGGGTCCGGGGGCATACTTCCCCGGAAAAGTTTCGAACTTCTGAGATTGCTGGAAATGCGATTAATTTTATTAGCCCAAGCAAAATTTTGTCAGTTTTTTCATCGCCATTTTCTGTTTTCTTCGGCAAAACCATTTGTGGGGCTAAAGCCCACCCAGCCCCGTATAACACTCTACACGTGTTTCACAAAGGCTTACTCGTTTAAGGCAAACAAAATAATAGCATCTTTAAAAGTCTTACGTGGAGATTACCCTTTCTTATCAAGAAAAACCTTAACCCCGATTCATCAAAACTTTCTCAAAAAGTATACGCTTGGGGTAAATGGAATTTTCAAATCATTACGTAGCGAGCCAAACGTTACGAACGGCCGCTTTATGAGCACAACCAGTTTCTCGTTCACTATTGAAAAAAAACATCACGGATCAGTGTTTTTATTTATTTCTTAGATTGACTAAAAACGTATTTCATTTATTGTCTTCACTTTAATAAGTGATCGTAGAAACTTTATTTCTACGTTTTGCCGATATATTGCCGTTTATAAAAGTTAGTTGTTCCCATAAAAAATGGTTCTGCGGCCCGACCGGCCCTCCCCTAAACCGGCGCCTAAATCTGAATCAGTCCCTATTCAAATGTAAGTTTGCTAGTTCGAAATTTATTTGGGGGGCATGGCCCCCCTAACCAAATTATTGGTGGGAGAGGTGTCCCCCCCGGCCCCCCCGGTTCTGCAGCCCATGAATAGTGATTTGCACTTTGGTTTTAAAGCTGCTCATTCTAGCTTTGAACATTTTCTCAAAACTTCAAATCAATAGACCGTCAAAACTGAAGTTAGAGTTATCAAGATCAATTATATGAACTTAAATTTACAGATGTTTATTTAGACTTCCATAATTTCAAGATCTCTTGCTCATTGAGAAATATCCGGTTTTCTTATATGGCTACGATAGTACGCGCGCTGTGATTGGCTGCTGAGAGGACTGATTTTCTTGTAACGACCGCGGGCATTACGAACTTTTTCTCTCCGCTGGACGTGTCATTTGCAAACAACGTAAACAAGACACAGTTTTCAAAAATTAGTAATAAAGATTTTTATTAAAATATATATGAACAACGAAGAACATTCGGAAAGTAAGTAATATTATTAAGACGAACCTAAAGTAGAAGATGGAAACATTTTTCAAACAACAAGCTGTGAATAAGACGAGTTCAATTTTAAAATTCTAACACGAGTTTTACTCAGTTAGTCTGTTTTGTGCAGCAGCAACAGGCAGAAAAGTGAAACTACGTAAAAAACATACAGCAACATAAATACTTTCAACCGTTTCTTCGCTAAAACCAAAAAAAGATGTGTAGACGTTAGACTTGCCGGCGAAAGAGACTGAACACATGTCGTCAAAGTTTTTCAAATATTTCTGAAAGAGAGAAGACACTGCAGTTCAAGATGGCCGCTGCTTTCGAAAACCGAGCAAAAAAACCAAAACGTGCAAATAAAGGCGTAGAAAATGGCCATCAACGACCTTTTTCAGCGTAGATTTACGCCAAAAACACGGATAGATGT
>JAOBRD020508477.1:0-17151 GCA_027575215.2 Hydrozoanthus sils | reverse complement strand
TAAAGCTGAATCCTTTCTCGAGCCTAAGTGGCTCATAGGGCCGGCGCTTATCTCCGGTTTCTGTAGTGTTAAGCAGATGAGAGTCTTTGACTCACCCTGGACAGGACACTAATTTATTGCAGGCTAGCTCCAAGCAGAACTCAATAATTATACAGCTGAGTCGACTGGAAGTCGAGTAAAGTGTCTTGTTCACGGACACAACACAGTGGTCTGACCGGGGCTCAAACTCGCGACCCTAGGATTAAGAGTTGAACACGCTAACCATTCAACCACTGCGCACACATATCTAATGAGCTTAAAAATTTTGCAGCTTTGGCACTAAAATACCGTATTTTGCCGTGTATAAGTCGACCTCCCCATTTTGCAGCCAAAAAAGTGCAAGATTTAGAGTTCCCGTGTATAAGTCGACCTCAATATTTTGGAAGATAAAAATACCAAAAAATCTAAGTTTGTAACAAAAATTTGAGAAATACTAAAAAAACATAACACGCAAATTATACAGTGAGCAAAGTAACTATTAGCAATTTCATTTTTTACGATAATCAATTGTTTGTACACAGTATACTTCAAAGATCACAAAATTTTTTCTTGCTTCAAGTACTTATCATCTAAATGCTGGTTTTCAACCTTTTTATAGACTTTTAAGGGGTGTTAAACAATTTTCATGTTTTGATCCGTGTATAAGACGAGTGCGATTTTCAGACGTGAATTTTTGGTGTTAAAAGGTCGACATACACGGCAAAATACTGTAACAAATAAGAGAATTGTAGGAAAGATTGACACAACTGCACATTTACTTACATAAAACCATTCTCGTGGGTTGACTTATCCAGCCTTTTCTTAATTTGAGGCCCAATACGTCTGAAGAATGGATGTTCCCAGGGTCTTGCAGTGGTACCAGGCCCCTTGGCAGTGGAGTACTGGCGACACAGCTCCTCTGATTGTTTATACACTACAAGTAATTACAGGTGCACCAAACATCAACACCATACACTTGCTTTAAAATAACAACTTTCTTAACACCTGAAATTACCCACCTACCCCTTTCCTAAACCTAAAGCATATTCTAACCTTGACTCTACTCTTACTCAGGGCGGAGGGGCAGGGACTCTTGTTCCAGAAATTGGAGTTGACTCCAGAAACCTATCGACCTTAACATTTTGTGGCATACACACAAATACAATTAGAACTGAGAACTTGAGCCTGTATCTGCATAGGCAAAGGCCTTGAGCATCTAAGGTGTAAATATATTTAACTTCAAACATCTTATGTCATTGCTTTTTGAGCCCCTAAATGAACCCAACTGGGCAATCGTTGAGCCCCAGAAGAATCCCACTGAACTTCAGTTGAGCCCCTAAAAGAACTCCACTGGACCACAGTTGAACTCCAGAAGAACCCAACAGGACCACAGATGAACCCTTGTTACACAACCCTAGTTGAATCTCCACTATACTCTGGTCGACTCAATTCACAAATAAGTTCAACTTTGATCCTGCTGTGTGAGTCTTTATGCAACCAGGGCTGAAAGATGCATAATTTTTATGTGAAAAAATAGTATAGGATGAGATTTCCTCAACACCCTAATGACCCCCCAAGAGAAGACTTTTTATGGCTAAAAGCTTAAAGCTTTAATGAGCAGCACTCCATTAAGTTGCAGGCATCCTTACTTTTCTCACTCTCCTGTAATGATCTTATTGCTTTGCCACACTCATCCTGATCAAGCAAAAGCTCCCCATTGTAGCAATGTGCCTATAGATCAGAAACATAAAACAAATTAAATCCAGAGTTGTCCCAAAAACTAAATAAAAATGTAGATATAAAGTTTTGTACAGAGAAGTGTATAGGACAAATATGAAAACAAAGCTGGATGGTTATTGGTGCCTGTTTACCATATTTTTCATTGGAAAACTATCCTGTTTCAAACCTCCATACTTCTGCATCAAATTGCGGCCAATCTTTATGAAACATGGTAGCTCTTCTAATATCAATGTGCTGAAATTGACTCTGGACTGAACAAATTTGTATGCCATGTTTGAACTGATGATGTATCTTAGTGTTCTCTTCAGAGTACTAATAACTTTTCAATACCAAATGGCAACAAACTCGGTTCCATGCCCCCATTTGTAAAAAAGAGTCAATTTTCTGCTGTTCCAAGAACTTTCACCAAGGCAGTTAACCCAAATCTTTGCTTTTTTTCTTTTATATGGTATGAAAAATGAAAATTATATAGTAATATGTTGCACAACTTCTGGTTTGATGAAAAAACCTCATTAATTCAGAAATTCTCATTCAAAGCCTGGAACCCAGTTTGTTGCCATGACAACAAAAATTGTTAATGTTCTGAAGAAAACTTCAAGCTTCGTTTAAGACCAAGTTTGGCCGTACGTAATTCATCCAAAGGTTATGGATTTGCAGCAGATTCCAAAAAAATCAAAATTTACCTTCAAACCTTGTGACATCATCAGTGAAAACATTAATCATTTTAAAATACCTTGAGGATGAAATATTTTGACAAAATTTTTCACTGCTGTTCCTCAATTAGAAAGATCTATCCAACAAAATAACAAAATTTTTTCTGTAACATACACTTTAAGCTACAAGAGATTCTGGATCACAACTTACATGAGCCATGTAAAAAGCTGCCTTGAGTTCCAAGTACTTCATCCACTTTCCAGCTTTTGACTGGTCCACTGATTTCAAGGAATCACCTGGGATGTAATAACAATTGCTAATTAGGTTAGATTAGTGTTTTTATCTAAATCAATGTAATATCATCTAAAGCAAGACTGTGACAATTAGGCTTTAATGAGGAGAACCACATCAAACAAAAACTGGAAACAATACAGCTACATATAGGACTTCAAGATAAAACCATGGTATAATTTAGAAACTTTGAACACTAAATGTTTCTTGATTACTTAGAATCAACTCAGGAAAACACAGTAAAAAGTATTTAATATAGTATTTAACACAGTACTTTCCAGTATTATGTTTTCTTAACGAGAAACTGGTTAATTAGATTCAAAGTTTTGCCACTCTAATTGAGGTGACACAATATTATTTATTTGTTCAAGTGATCAAGGCCATGTTGTATAAACATGATTTATTATAATTTGATAGTTCAAAATTCTCTGCACAGAGCACTACAGCAGCATTTTAATCCTGCACAGCTCTGTTCTTTTCAAAAAAATAAAATGGACAGAAAATAACACTTAGGCTTTATTGACCCTTTCTCAAGAAACAAATTGAAACATGGTTTTCCTTTGGTCAAACAATGCCATGCATAAGCAATTTGATAATTATTTTTTGTATTCATAGCCCTTCGATAGCTCAGTTGGTAGAGCAGAGGACACTAGAACTAACATTGTCATCCCTAGGTCATCATTTTGAATCCGGCTTAAAGGACTGCTTTTCAACTTTTTTTCTTTTCTTTATGAACTTGGTGTAGTTAAAGACAAGTTTTAAAAAATTTTTCCCCTGTAGTCAAACTCTACAATGACTCCAGTATCAGCAGTTATAAATTCTGTAACAAGGGAAGAGCAATTGAAGAAAAAGTTATGAAGACATTTCTACGGCAGAGCCTCTGCTATGGTACCTCTGCTCTGGGGAGAACTCTGTTGTTCAACATTGTAACCTTACCTGCTGAGGAAAAAAGTTTGGAGGTCTCATTGGCAAGTGCAGATATCAGCGATGACTTGTGTTTCAACTCCACTGCCCTGGCAACTGTAACTATGTACAGAATGAATTATACCATTTCAGTATACAGGATTCATATACTCTTTTGACTTTCTGAAATTCCATGCCTTTTCATGTCTTTTTCAATAACTCAAATTTCCATGACCTAACATTGCTAATTTTTCCCTCAATACATCAAAAGTGGCATCATTTTTCCCTTCTGCTAGCATAATGCAAGCTAAACAAGGTGAAGAAAGAAATATATGTTTTGAGACATAGTATCATTACCAAGTTCAACCGTCTAGGAATTAAAATGAATGAACTCTAACAGAGTTTTACCACACTGCGTCTCCGTGAGTAGTCTATCTCTGCGTTGAAATCATTAGTTAATTAAATCGTTAAACCATTCAGCAAAAAAGCATGTAATTTTGTGCAAAATTAGGATTGGTAATATTGTTTCTACACCATATTGTTGTTAGCAATTTAAAGTCTGCCAATTTTCCATGACTTTCCATGACCCAAATCAAAATTCCATGACTTTCCAGGCTTGGAAAATGAAATTATAAAATTCCTTGACTTTCCAGGTTTTCCATGACCTGTGCGAACCCTGAGAATAAACAACACTGGGTTGGAGAGATATACTTTATTGTTGATTTAGTAACTGAAGTGCTATGATTGCACAATACTTACCAGAGGAAAATAATCTATCAACTTAGGCCAGACCAATTTAATTCCCGGGAGCACGGACCTGACCGACCCTATTTTTACGGAAAGCAGAAAAAAATAAAAAATGGACCAAAAATTTTTAAAAGTAAAACAAAAATTAATTGCCCCATTGATTCTGTTGAAAAAGTAATGAAAGTGGTTGTTGGTAAAGTTTTACAGTCTATTTTTATGCTTGCAACTATACAAAAACGAGTTTATTCCGAAATACAGTATCAGTGTTACAAATGGACATTTTTTATTTGAATTGACGTAAACAATGACTGGAAGACGCTGCTCAACACCCGAACTTTTTATTTTCATACATTGTCAAGACATATTATTACGTGTAAAATTATAATTAAATGGATATGTTTTTTCATCGTTATGGTGCCGGTTGTTCTGTTTTTCAAAAGTTGCCAGATAAATTTTGGTATTAACAAAATTTGATGAAATAAGATTGACTTTGTACCACAAGTCGGTGAATTACGAAGACATTACAGGCGATTCATTAATTGAACTTTGTATAAGCCGAACCCCCAGCCCTTTTGGAAGCTTTTAAAATTCAAACCAAGAAATATTCTTTACATCAGCATAAAAAGCTGAACTTAAAAATTCAAAACATTTCTCACGCAAAAGGTTAAACAATTGAAATTATTGTACTTGGAGTTGACATCAAAAGTTGAGGAAACATCATTTAAAAAACTTGCAATGCAGAAGGTTGGGAAAAATCCGTTTGACCAATCAGTGCTGCTCATTCTCACACTATACTGTCTGTGTTTATTGAGCCATGAAGTAAACAAGTTAAAGTCACGTAATTTCTTGGACACATACTCACAGTGTTTTGAAACTTGGAAAACAATCATGTTTTATAAACAAAAACAAATGAATTCAAGCTGAAAGTTTTTCATTTTGCAAAAGGAAAGAATAATTCCTCTGCTGCAAGAGAGTTTGGTGGCTGACTGCTGAGGTCACACTCACTGAAACGCCTAACAAAATTTGCAAATCGTCGACGTCGGAAAACATGCAAGTGGCTCGAACTGAAAGATACATAACAGTGGCAGCGATCATTTGGGTTAGTTGATTCGAATTCAGGCACTGGAATGGGCTGAAGAGCACCCTGAGTTGGGTATTGATTTTAGAGCTACGAGTTGGTGTTCCCAGTTTATGCAGAGAGGTAATCTTCAGTGCTTCTGCAAAAAACGAAAATTGCACAGAATCTCTCGAGCGACCTGGAAGACAAATCACATCTTTTCAAGCGTTTATATTCAATTATAAAAAAAATTCTCAAAATAAGAATAGCATGTAAATGGCCAACCATAATTTTTTGTGTCATGTAGATTTCATGAGCAGCGTACGTTGTTGGCATTTTGTCATGTTGAAATTATTTGTGCAGTACATTTGATTTATGCACAAAGAGTAATAAATTATGAGCTCTTTTTGTGATTTCCGTTTTTCAAAAGTTGAAGTTTGTTGCACAAGCCGACTCCTAAACTATGTATTAAAATATTGGGGTCAAATTCTCGGCACATACACCAAGATGTACGGTACTTTAAGAATGGCACACAAATTATTTTTTGTTTCGAGGTCACGTATTAATTTTAAATTTCAATATTAATATTGACCTGTTTTAAATGCGGACTTTGAAAAATCACTACAGATGCAGGGTTTGCCATAATGAAAGTTTTGTTGATATTCAAAGCCAAAGCAAAAACATTTAAAATTTTTTTTTTATTTTGCTTTTTTCCCCACCGACCGACCCTTCAAATTTTGAAAAAAAATCCGTGCTTCCGGGAACTAAATTGGTCTGGCCTTAGTAGCATATATAGTCTTGCCCTGGGTTCCTGCATTTTCCAACCCAGAAAAGTTAAAACTTTTTTATTTTTTTTCAAATTGAAGGACCTACTCCAAAATTGATGTAAGTGACTTTATATATAGGAAACACTTAATTTTCCCAATGGTTGTAAAGAGAAAATGTTCAGGGGTAATGCATGTAGGGAGGTGGGCCTAATTCATCAAAAGTCACATGGTTTTGCACTAGACCCTTCAATTCTACTGCAATACATGTTTTGATTGCGAATTAAAAGTATGAGTTGCTCTCCTTTTTACACCAAGATTAATGAGGAGCAGTCCTCCTTAAGAGCATGCTCCCCCCCCCCCCCCGACCAAAGATAACAGTTAATTTTACCTTCTTGTGCTTCTGCCACACACTGCATGTGATAAGCTTCAATAACTCGTTTGTCTGTGTCAGCTCCTTTCTCAGCTGAAGTTTCTCCCAGTCTTGACAACAGGTTATCCTGTGTATTAGTAATATATCACCAACTATTAAACTTTCAATCAATAACGCTTCATTTCTAGCATTCTGATCAGTTCACTCCATTCTCGGTTATATCAGCTCATATACCGAACTGACCATAGTTAAATAGAACCTGACTGTGTAGTACTGCAAAGCGAAAAAATGGCTTTGAATAACTTTTATTTTAGCTCAGTGTCATTTTAAAACATAGATAGGTTTGGAAAAATCGAGAAATTAAATAAAACAATTATTTCATTTGCGCTTGTTAGAAATGAGATGATTTATAGTCAACTTGGTGCTATGCACCTCTTCAGCTATATTTACCATCTAATACCCAACACATGCTCTTGGAATAATTTTAAATATACCTTTACAAGCTGAAAGAACCCTGCAGCTGTTCTCAGACTACTGTGAACCTCCTTTGCTTCATCCATTGTTATCCTAAAATTTATAACAGAAATGTCTTTATCCACAAGGTTAATATTTCCATTTAAAAAATTAGAAATGTTAGAGAATGTGCACAAAAACTTACAATATTAGGAAAAACTTTTGAAAATTTATGTTGAAGGGGCATATAACTTAATGATTAGAGGAAGTACCTAAAGACATTTGGCAGTTAACACCCATAATTTGAGATTCTAAGGCCTTACAATATTAATCTAGCTATTGCACTTATTCACTTATGCAACGAACTGATTTTATAAAAATTAAAACTAACTCAGTATCAACTTTCCCCTCCTTAAAAATTCCTGGATCTATCACAGAATTACTCACTCTTCCTTGCCGGCAACTTTTGCTGCATGTTTACTGTACCAAAGCCCCACATTGATGCACATGGATGCAAGTTCAAATACAGTGTCTGCCTCACACCTAAATATATCACATTAATAAGCACTCTGATTAAAATACTTTTGTAGGATATTACTTAATATGCATCAGGCTAAAACCTGTATACTTAGCAAACAAACCAACTCTGTTTTTCTTAGAAACACCAATCTATCTTTCCATTAGACTGCCACCAGGTTAGCCCAGTTGGTAAGGCACCAGTCTGTCATGCAGAAGGCCTGGGTTCAATTCCCAGCTGGACCTTGAATCAGGGTCTTAACATAACTAAGTTTCCTTAAACATCTGCAAACAGTTAGACCCTCATGTCTTTTTGATAAGAATGTTTAACTGTTGGCCCCAGTTGGCAGACTTCTAAGGGGCTCAAGTCTTATTTCCTGTTCTCCTGCGAATCCTTGCATCAAAAAAACACCTAAACCTCGAGGGGAGGGGGGTACTCGGGGATTAAGAAGATATGGATGATTGTTAGAAAAGTCCCCAAAATACCCTAAAAAATAACTCTAAGTTTTGAAATTCCCCTAAAAAAAATACCAAAGTTCTGAAAGCCATTTTTTCCTGGATAGTTAGCAGGTCAGTGCTAAGTCTCCTTGTGTTGTGCTTACATAATGTGCAATAAATAAAGGCAAACATGTAACAGGACATTCACCAAAAAACTTTTGTCCGACTTCTTGTTGAAGTATGTAACCATACATTTGCTAAAACACGCAACTGCATGCAGCCCAATAGCTTGGTGTTTTTAACCCTTAAAAATACCAGGCTCTTTATAATTATTTAACTTAAGATTTTTTTTTACAACCCCTACAAATATTGCACTGACAATTTTAACCCCTAAAAAATATGACAGTCATACCTACCACCCCAATATAGGAAGTAGCCCCCCTCTCCCTCCCCTCCAGACCTAAATAAACAATCTAAGGCTAAACCTGAGCAAAATAATGACTAAAACTCTAATCCAAGTGTGGGGTAGGCTGGTAGATTACCAAAAACCAGAATCAACCCATCTCCTAACCAATCCAACTCAAAGGCATACCAATATCATAGGACTAAGTTCACTTCACTGATTTGGCTTACCATGGCTACATGAACTACACACAGTTTAAAATATAATTGAAGTGTTAAAATGTAATACAAAGGATAAAATGATTATTGGATTCATAAAAAACTACAATGAATTTTGAAACTGTTTGTTTTTAAATTAGTAGAAACCAACTAAGCTAGTAATACTACCATCAAATGCAAACCAATATTTAATGGTAAAAATGAGACACTTTAAAGAACATGCCATTATTCTTTCATTTAAGAACACTGGCGATTTGGCTACTTGTTATCTATCACTCAATATTTAACAGTGAGTAGGTTATTGCCCCCTCCCCCCCTGCATTATTTTCATATTTACATAAAACCATTACATATTAATAATTGTGTTAAACCTTGTATATAGTAAGTTTTAAATACTTGACTTAGGCCTTACGTAGGTGTGTTTCCACAAATAGAGTTAGTCCACTTGAACATAATCAACTTGCGAATTTTACTGTCTCCCCCTGACTCTGCTTTACCAACATCGTTAACCATTCCTTGCAGGAGTGCAAAATAGAAGTCAAGCGCCTGGTGCACTGTCTCCACCTCATTCCCAGGATCAGTAAGAAGGCTTAGTAACCTAGCCCTAGCCTGTTTCAACTCCCTGAAAGTTCCAGAATAACAGACTTACTAACAAAGAAATTTTTTATCACAGTTGACAATAGAAACAATCTAGGTTTCAACTACTTAATTATTGTCATTAATCGAGTTAAAACTTAAGTAGATAACGATTCACTTCTGTGTTTCTATTTTATAGTTAAAACTAACATAGCTTTAAATACTTAATTTGAAAAAATACATTCATAAGAAAATATATTTTCTACACTCTTAGCAAACACTTGTATTAAAATACTCTTATAGGATCATAAACCAAATTAACATGGATCCCCAATGATTTCTATTATGTAAGCCTTTTCACACTGTTACAAGAGCCAGATCAGAAGATGTGAACTTGAAAGTTCCCTTACAGTGGCGTAGCCAGGATCTGAAAATTTTGCAGGCCCATATTGCAGAGTGATCATGAGCACCTTAAACACAAATGTTGCTAGGGGGATCCGACGCATGCTCCCCAGGGAATTTTTGAGAATTGCATTTCTGAATTCACCAGAAATTCTCTAAAATCATAAAACCTAGTGAAGATGTTCCTTCTGTGCCAATGCTAGAAACTGTCTTCCCTGGAAGAAAAAAATGCTTTTAGCGTTGAATCTGTAAACATATTGATGATGTAAGCACGGCCTGGCAACTCAAATGTTATTTATCAGCTAAGTCTTAATTCTCTCCATTAATCTGTAATATCAACATCTGGGGTTTTGGACAAGTATTAACCACTCAGCATTCACTGCAAAATAACAATTTTAACAGGTGCTTTTAAAACTTTGTTCCCTTTCTTCTTTTTATTGAATACAACTCAAATACATTTTCAATACTATTCTTTTCCCTGTCAAAATAATTTGGAGGCCTGGGCCTGCAGGACTACAAAAAAAGGTGGTTATGCCACTGCCTTATATTCATTTTCACCTATTTTCTACAATGATTTGGAAGATTTTCCATTGATTTTGTTATCTATCAGCACATAGAACAGGGTGGATGGGGCACATAAAATTATTCACAATTACATTGTTTGTCTTCTAATATTCACATGTATTAAGGTACATACATGTCTGATACAAGTAAGAGTTGGATTCAACACAAAAATGATGAAATTTAGATTTTTGTTTCGTGTAAATCATTTTATAATCTAAGTTGGGCGACAAAAGCACATCCATTTGGTTTTGAAATTACTATTCTGCGATTTTTAATTATAATATATAGAAATCAGGTATTCTGATTCATTGGTAAAAGGTAGAAAAAAGTAAAATGGTAGAAATTTCATACATGCAGCACCTAACCAGTCATTCCAGTTTTGGAGTGCACTGATTAAAGTCCGTTATACAGTTTGTGGGTAAAAACATTTAGGATACGAAATAAATTGATTGTGAACCAACTTACGTAAGAACTTTTGAAGAATTTGAATTCGTTGCAACATGTCTTAAGGATTCAAATGAGACTGGTGCTGTGGCTTTGATAGGATTACGATGAAACCAATGTGCCATTCTTACAAGCTATGTTTATATCGAGCCTTTCTTCTGCACCACGAAGAGAACGTCATGTCATGGTTCTATTTTTAGATACTCTTCTTTGGAAATCCGCTGACAAAAAAACTAGGGACTTCTCGATCGGGAGCTCTCGGGAGCTAACATGCACTCGGGAGCAAGGACTTGGTTGATCTCGTGTTTTCATCAGTTACTTTCTCCCTTGTGGAGGATATTATTTGGCTATTCCTAGTATTATAAAATGGCTGCGGCGGAGGAGACGCGAATAATTTTGGACCACATTCAGCCAATATTTCCACAAATACCCGCTTACCATCTGATTGACTGCATTGAAGAGGTCAGAAATCGTGTTGGGAATGATCGCGCGGCTATAATCCCGAGTTGCATAGACAAACTATTGACGGGAACTGTAGACTCACATGCACCACTGATAGAGAATGCAGTTAACGACCCAGAAAGGGACGATGATATTATTTTCATGGGTCCACCTCTGCAAGAACAAAAAAATGAACGGCCACTTCTCGTAATAGACGACGAAAATTACGAACGCGGAAGTGCGCCAGTTATTGAAACAGTGGTCATAGATAATCCGCCTTTTCACAGAGACACACAACTTGAGATGACTAATGCAGCTTGCTCTTGTAAAGAACCAGCGACCTGCCCACATTCTCGATTTTTCAAACGAGATTTCTCTGATGACATCATTTTTCGCAACCTCGAAGACAATGTTGGTGCAGTACAACTGAACGGGCAAGCTCGTTTAGAAGATAGAAAGACGCACTTTATGGAGGAAGTTAGAAGTCTATTTCCCCAAATCGACGAAGGCTATTTAGAACAATTAGAAAGTAATTATTCTAGTTTACCCGTTGTCACAGCCATAAACACAGCTTGCAATCACTTACTGGAAATGCAAAGCTTTCCCAAGAAACAATCTACTGTGACAACGAGATCGAGCGCACCTTTTTGCAAACCAAAGCAAGTCGTTGATTACTTCAAAGAATTTTCTTCTATCGTATCACCTGATTACCAAAAACAATGTGAGAAGCAATTGATGAAAGATTTTCCAGCGGTAGCTAAAAGAGATATTTGTAAGGTGCTGACAAAGTTCAACTATCATTATGCTCCAGCAAGGAAGTTTCTTGAAGAGAGTATATTAGCATTTGGTATGACAAAGCATGAGACTTCTTCAACGAGTGTTTTAAGCTCTCCACCGCAAAGCTCCCAAGTCGGAATAACTCAGCAAGGCATCCCTGTGCAGGCAGGACAAAGTACAAATGGAAGTTTAACAACTACCAGCTCAGTTCAAACAGCTCCAGACAGTAAGCTACTCAGAGTAACGTTTTTGAAAAGAAAGCGAAGCCCTTGTAAAAAGATGCCTCTTTCCATTCATTCTCTAGAACCTAAGCTTAAAGAAGAGATTGAGTTTTACAAGCGTTACAAATCATTAAAGTCAGAGGAAGAAGATCGGAAGTTAGCTTTATTAATGAATGAGCAACAGTACGAGGATGAAGGACAGAAAATTGAATGTGGTTGCTGTTTTGGTGATGTTGCTTTTGAAGAAATGGTCCAGTGTCTGGACGGACACTTATTTTGTGTAGACTGTTTGAAGAGCTATGCGAAAGAAGCTGTTTATGGCTCCGGAAAAGCAACCCTAGGATGTATGACTCCTGACTGTGACAGCTCTTTTCCTGTCAGTCAGTTGCAGAAAGCATTACCAGAGCATGTTCTGACTAGATATGAAGACCGAGTGCAGGAAGAATCAATATTATTAGCAGAAATGGAGGATCTGGTACATTGCCCATCATGCGATTTTGCTGCTATTCTACCACCTGAAGATAAAGTTTTCAAGTGTCAATTATGTGCTAAGGAAACTTGTCGATTCTGCAAGGAGGAATGGTCAGATCATTTTGGTCTGAAGTGCAGTGAAGTTGAGAAGAAAACTGTGAGAGATGTCCGCCTGTCTTATGAAGAGAGAATGACAATGGCAAAGATTAGAAAATGCACAAAATGTGGCTGTGAGTTCACAAAGTCAGATGGCTGTAACAAAATGACCTGCCGCTGTGGAACAACCCAATGTTATGTTTGTCGCAAACCAAATATCCACTACCAACATTTCTGCCAACATCCAAAGGACCCTGGAAAGTCCTGCCAAAGATGCAACAAATGTAGCTTGTGGAGTGACCCATCAGAGGATGATGACCGAGCTGTCAAAGAGCTTGAGAAAGAAGCAGAGAATGCGAAAAGAGAACTGGGTACCGAGGAGGATACAGAAATTATCAACCCAGTTGCCAAGAAGCCAAGACTATCAGGTGATGAATAGGTATACCCCATTTTCCCCAATATTAACTTGTAAACATGCATTTACATAAGGTAATTGTTGCAATGCAATGACATTGTGAGACAAGTTCCAGAGGAATTTTATTATAAAACTCTTTTTGGTTTAATCTGTTAAAGTGTTACTGAAGGCATTTTGTCATTGGTATTCTTATAGCTGAATGAGCTTTTCACACACTTCTATTTGACTATAAATGAATAAAAGTGCTTACCTGACCATTTTATGGCCGTGAAATAAGCTTTCAAAGTAGTGCATTCAGTGCGAATAAAATTCAAAAGATGTAGCAACGGTTTATGACGTCACATGGTTTGAAAGGACTCTAAGATGCTCTATACTAGCGTTTACAGCAAACTAGTGAGTTTTTTTGCTCAAACACTTGGCCACCAGCTATGCAAACTTAGCCATGAATATATGAATTTGACCAGAAAAGTGAGATTGTTCTCCGCATTTCAAATTGTGTGACATCACACATTTCCGATAAGCTTAAAAAGATTTGCAGCTTTGGCCATTTCTCTGCAAAACTTATTTTAAAAATTGGTAACAAGAGCCTAAGTTGAAAGTTTACAGGTCAAACTTTAATTTTAGGCATTTTAAACTAGTTTGAAGATATTTCTTCAGTAACACTTTATTGATATTTAAAATGTGTTTTTAGTTGCCGAATTCATATTATTGATAGATGACACAAATCTATTTTTTGTCTTAATTACAACTCTGAAGTCCTTAATAATAGTTATATGTACTATCAATGATTTATTTTTGACTAAATTTCCACTCTACATAGGCCTTATTTGGGACTGTACTATAATTATTAATTTCAGGGTTTCAGAAGCTAAGCATCTTCACTGCAGGTTTTCAGACTATCAGTATTCTTCTTCTGGGACACAATGCTCAGTGTTTACATTCGTCAATCCTCATTTTTGAAAAGAAACAGCATCCATCTCCAAAATTGTTTCATACTTTTTTTTATTAATATTACGGTTTATTTTACAAACTTGTATTTGAAATCTTTCCACCCAATACTACTATTCCATTCTATATTATTATTAATTTTGAAAGACTTTTCCACCCTGTACAACTATTCTGCTCTGTACTATTATTTGGGACTTCAGAATATCAATACCTCGATTATCCTTTGAACAAAGAAATCTCAAAATTTTCTCAGTGGTTGACTGTGAACAAATTGTCATTAAAAATTAACAAGACCAAATTTATGATTTTTTCAATATTCAACATACCTGGTAAGTAAGTTTCAGTTAAGTTTCAAATGATTTTTATATTACAAAGAATTAAGCAGAAGAAACTATGTTTGTAATAATTGCCTTTGCCAAACAGTTGACCCAGAAACCTCATAAACAGAATGTGTTGCTAACAAGATGTCCAGGTCATTTCGTTTGGTGTTTAACACAGTCTTATATTTTTAATTGAATGATAGCAAAAGAGGCGTGTAATGCTGAATTAGCTATAAATCATCTCATATCCATGCCTTTCACTAAGAGGTGTGCGAACGCACACGCATGCCTTGGCACACACCTAACCCTTTAAGCCCCAAGCACGACAAATGTGGTGTTTTTAAGTTCTCCCAACTGAGTCCCATACTTTCTATATAAACAGTTAGGGAGAATTTGGCTTTTCATCCACAAAAGCATACTTGATTTGATCAACTCCCAGCTTCTCATTACCATTTGTATTACTTTGTTTGAGTTTTGTAAGGAGAAGTGAGATGTTGATAAACTGTCCGGGGTTGAAAGGGCTAAGAGCACTTGGCATACTTTTAATCACACACCTCGATCTTAAACTTACCTACAGGTAATGCGTTCATTTTTCATTTCTATCACACGCCATCACATGCCTAAGAAAGTTTAGGTGTGTGATTGTTAGCATGCCTGTCATTTTCTTCAGTGAAAGGCTTGCATATCCAACAAACGCGAATGGAATAATTGTTTTATCAAATTTCTTGATTTTTCAAGCCTATCAATACTTGAAAACGGCAGCTAAAATTATATACAAGATTGAGTGAACCGATGAGAACGAGAGAAACACAATATTCAAGTTTGAAAATTGAATAATGATAATTAATATTCATATCTATCCAGTCCATATTTACACAACTCATCTTTAAACCGATTTCCGCAATATTGTTTGGTCAAGCACATACCATATAAGCGTCATAAGGCTGGTAGTACTGCAATAGTGGATAGACAGAATAATCAGCAATTAAGTGAATTTTTGGCATGCATTAAAAGTGTATATAACAAAATCATGGAACTGAGTCTGTTAAAGTTTAGTGTTTTGAAAAAGGAGAAAAATGTTGCTTATTTCATTGAAATAACACTCTTGGTTTCAAAGAAATAAGGTTTTCCAAAAAAACAAACTACCAAGGTTGTGTCATCACAGTTGGCAATGTAATGAAATAAATCACAAAACAATTGTTATATCTATAACATGTTTGTGTTAAAGTTAAATGATTGTGCAAAGTATCCCATTGGATTCCAGACTGTGATGTCACAGCTTTGGTAATTTGCATATTTGAAAAATGTTAACCAAAAGAGTTACTTTAACGGAATAATCGACACTTTTCTGCTTTTCCAAAAATATTTCTAACAGGCAAAGTTCCATTATTCCAATATATTATACACTTTAACCGTATTTTCAAAGAGCTTCAATTATAATTATTGAAATTACAGGGTATTCAAAAGTTATGATATGTCTGTTTACTTTTCCAATAAGCTTCTGTTCCGTTCACAATTATAACACTTGATCAAAACATTTTCGTATTCATCAATAAGAACAAAAATTTTAAAAAAATTCTATTCAACATTAGGGAACTATCTTTGCTTAGCCCCATGAGCAATGAAATTGAACAAAGTATTTCATAAAATTCACAAAATCAAAGGAAAAATAATAATCTAAAATTACTTTTAAATTTATAACATTACTTATAGCAATTGAAAGCAAATTATAAGCATTATAAACATTGTAAATGGTCTAATTTGATATAACATTCAGTCACCTTTGTTCCTTAAAAATATTTTTTTTAGCATGAGGGAATCAGATTGCCTAACAAGCCCCATGGCTTTTACCATGACTTCCTCGGCATTATATTAATAATTTTTGTTATTTTGTAACAAAACACAATTTGTAAACAAAATTTATGGCAATACAAACTATGTAAATTGCAAATAAAATAGTTGGCATGGCAGCACAGTGGCAGAAAGGTTAGTGCGTCCTAGGGTTGTGTGTCCAACCCTTGGTCACTGTGTTGTGTCTATGAGCATGACTGAGCATCCAACTTGGTCTAAGCGAGTCAGCTGTACACAAAAAAAATCAGTTTCAGTGCCTGGTTGTAGTTAACCCATATCCTGCTAAGAACAGTTTCAGCAAAAATTTAAAAATGTTCTAACTTTAAAACCAATTCTTGAAAACCTACAAAGTGACCATTCATTTTCTTTGTCTTTACAAGTTGATTCTGAAAATGGCCAGTGCTCCAACAAATTCTGAAGTTTGTAATTTTGTTGAGATTTTATAACTTTGAATTTTAAAAACTTAGCAGGATGTGGGTTAATTTAACACTGGGTAAAAAAATTAAAACAGTTTTATCTTTACAATGAAAGTTTTGTTTTGCCTACAAACACTGCTTGGAATTTCATTAATATACAATAACAAATATGTTAACCACAAATTTCCAAGTCAAGTCGGTTAACAGATTGTAAGAAACACGAGCATAGATTAAAAACTTAACCACGAGTTAGGACTGATCGGGACCTTTGAACAACTGGACCCTGATTAACAAGAAGGCACTCAGAACTAAACATGTGCCAAATGAAAAAAAAAAATCTTCAAAAAGTTGTATATATTTTACACATTTCCTTTGCAGTGCTGCTCTATTTTAAAACACTGCTCCAAAAATGCAAATAGAAATTCTATAATGTTAATCTAAAATTATATCTTGAGAAAGCAGGTTTTGTTTTTTGGCCTGCGTTTGTTAAAGCTTTGATAAAGAAATTTTTGTTGCTAAGCCTTTGTGAGGTTGTACAGGATCCGGTCACAGATGGAATGCCGTTGAACAGTCTGTTCACCAGGAGATTGCAAACTCAGTGTGGTTCTGGAATGGGGTAGGGAAGAGTATCCCC
>JAOBRD020508264.1:0-17152 GCA_027575215.2 Hydrozoanthus sils | reverse complement strand
TTGGGGAAGTTTGGGGAAAGACCGCTTTTTTACTGTGGGCTCACCCTCATGAAGTGCCCGTGGATTAGTGCGATCCGCACACAACCTAAGTCCCAGTCTTTCCACGTTCTCGAACAGCTTCGTTTTCCGACTCCCTCCGAGAGACTTGAACGATTAAAATTCGACTGTCTACTACTCACACCAAATGGCGCCAGAGTTCAAATGTTTTGTTTTTATGTCAACGAAGCTTCAGTCAAGGGAAGTTTCGTCAAGATGGTATTGAATCAACGCGGTTGAACAAACAGCGATCGAAGTAGTCATTTTTTGTCAGATGAGTATTTACCAGAAATGAAAACAACAGCAGAAGTTGAACAAGAAATAGTAAAAATATGTTCACGATTTCAACAAAACAAACCTTCCACACATCAGGCAATGGCAGATATTGAAAATCTCGATTCATCCTTTTCTACGTGTGACTCACCAATCCACATTCAATGTAGATGGATAACAGCTTTGGCGAATTTACAGTGTTTTAAACCTGACAGCTCGCTTGGTGCAGAAGTGCAAGTAAACTCCCTTCTACAATTCATGTCGTCTTCCAACTGCGTCGTTAGAGCATTTGCTTGCAGCTTGATGAGAATATTTTGTACAGCTTTGGATCAATTTGGAAAGCATGTTACCACACAAGGTTTGTAAAACCGTCCAGAGCTTTCCCCGGGTCGCATGAATCAACTGGAGTTATCGATTTCTGGGCTAAATGTAAATTTCAGCTAGCTCGAATCTGACATGTGATGTGTTATTATTTCTTTCGCATGAACAGAGCTACTGCACATTTTCTGTTTGAGTAGACAATCCCTATAAACTCCATCCAAAGAGCCTTTGTTTGGGGGCAGAGTTCAATCGCACTATGGGCCATTATAAACCTGGCTTAACACTTCCATTTTCTTATGAACCTTGAGAATGAAATCCCTATGGCTATGCTTTTAAGCTCTAAAAAGCATGAAATACCTACCCAGTCATACACTTTTTGCCTTTTTGCATGGAAAAAGGTCCCTCCCCTACCATTTCCAGTAGTACGCCTAAAGGTGGCATTCATAGTTCATTTTGTTTTTCGACGAGAAAATACAAGTTTTTCTTCCAAGGTTTACTTATCAAGATAGGGCGTCATTCTAGCTAAGCTGTTCTAAAGCCAACGAATTATTCAGTAGTAATGCTTTTTTTTCTTTTAAGGAGTGTGGCCAAAATTCTTATATAACAGTAAGTTTTTCTCCTCACTTTTGTGTCAGTGACGATAATTTGCAAGAATTTGGTGACAACAGCTGAAGAAAGCCTGGAAATAAAAGACTCTGGGTAATGAATCAACAGTATTACTGTAATTGGTTTAATATCAGCAGTGTTTAAATTGGTGCAAAAAGAAACTGTCATTAAACATATTATTGATTGATTATAATTGATGTTATTACTATTTAATTAACTTGAATTATTATCTATAACATAAATATTAATTATTTAAGACTAATAGAGAACACTTGAGCAATACATTTTATCTTTCTCAAGTGCTGTTGTACTAAAGCCCTTCATAAGGGGTTTTTAGTGTGCTTGTAAACGGGGGCTCATATCAAGGTGGGCTTATAAGCAAAATAAAAGAAATGTTATGAAACTTACAGCAAGATAAAACTTATAGATCTAAACATACCATTATATTTAGAGTTACATGCTTTTATATGAAACTTGTTGTTCTAAACTCTATAGCCTATAACTTTTGATTAAAAGTTTTGATGTTTTAAAAGAAAACATAAAAGGAATGCACTTAAACAGTAGATGAGCTTGTAATCCAAGGTATTCAAGTCAGGGCTCCTATCTGCAATAATATCTTCACTGGTAAATTGATGGGCTTATATCTGGGGGGAGGGGGGGGGGGAGCTTAAAACCAGGGGGGCTTTGACATGGGATTTTACAGTAGTTTAAACATTAAGCTTACATGATGCAAAATGTACAAAAGTTTGTCTTTGCTTCTCTCAAACATTTGACTTGCTTGCATTTTTAGCTTTGATCTCTGCAATGTTGTCGCCTGCTCATCACTGTGCTGTGTTACCATTCATTGGGCATCTCGTTTGTCGACTAGTAGTTCTGTTCCATTTGTGCTCCTCACATTGAAATTTTTACTTGGGGTTCTGGGAAAGTCAAAAGGGAAACTTCACACATTCTGTTACCAGGTAATATACTTGCAAAAAAATTATTCATTGGCTGGAGGTTGCACACAGTCATTTAAATAACCCTAATAGACTTGTGAGTTTTCTTTTGGCAGGCTATTATTGATGGAATGGCTCAAGTGTTACATGTCTCAGATCTCTGGACATTTGTTCTCACTGAAAAGGAACAGCAAGATATTGTAACAAGGTACAAAAACTCTGCTTGAAACTCTTTAGTTAGTGAGCAACTCATTTGTTCACACTATCCATTAAAGAAAACAACAGCTATCCACTGAGATGTGGGTCTGACACTGTATGGTTGTCCTGGCTCTCCACACAACATGGTTTTAAGCATCCCTAGGCTCCAGTCAAGATAACCTGAGCTCCTTTTGTAGGACCTCCTGCCAGCTCTTGTGTGGCCTTCCGCAAGTACAGGAGCCATCAACATGCAACATGCACCCTACTAATTCACAATTCGAAGACTGGTCTTCTCCAGTGTTCTTCACTCGAATAAATCAACACCCACCTAATCTGTATGTATGTCTTTCTCCCTCGTCCAACCTTGCCTGCGCCCTTTGTGATTTAGTCCATGACTGCAAGTAAGGGCGATTATAGCTCGCTAGATATTATTAGATAATTATAATTAAGGAGAGACACCCCTCTGGTGAAAAATTTTTGGTTACACAGGAACAGGCTTCTCAAAACTAGCCGGCTGGCAGCCGAATGAGCCACCTCTTCCAGTGATTTAGATGCCTCTAAAAGTTGCAAAACCACTTCCAACTAGCACGGAAGAAAATTATTCTTTACCCAAAAGTTCTGTTAGCTTTCACATGTTAAACAAAACATATCATGGTTCTGTTGAAGAAGTTATTTTTAGTTTATGAAATCGAACACAAATTATAGCACTGTTTATTGCATTTGGTAACTCTGAGGCACTGCAATCTGGGGTTTGCAAGGCAATGCAGCCTCAGGAGCCCTTTAGTAGTAAAAGGGGCTAAGTGTTTAATCTTGCTCTTTTGACATCCAGTTGCTTAAATACTGAAGCTTTAACTTTCTCCTCTGCAATATTTTGAGGACCCTGCAGGAAGTTCTATTGTCCAGTTTGATTTTGAAAACAATTCCAAATTCTAGGAGACTACTCACCAAACTCTCCCTTGGGTTAGAGTAAGAGTCAAGAATGGGGTAACAGTCATCTTAACCTCTGGAGCTTAAAAATTGGTCTTTGTCATGATCTTCCCATCCATATCCCCTCCCCTCCCCTCCCCCTCTTACCCTATTTCCTCCGGCTTTCAAATGAATGTGGGCCCTGGTGACAAATATACCAGCCAGCCATAGTGTCTCTTGAATGAAGACTGCAGAAGAAAACAACAAAACAAGGCAACTTCTCCCAACTACAGTGTACAATACATAACTGATTTGGGAACAAAACTGAGATTAATTACCCCACTTCCATATTGAATAAAACTGAATGAATAAAACTTTGATCTCAACTTTTGAACTCTACCAAAAATATGGGAGATGTAGTCCAAAATCAGGAGAAAGGGAGATTGTGCCAAATATTGGGAGACTCCCTGGAAAATAGGGAGGGTTAGAATGTCTTGGGTAAGGTTTTGCTTTAGGGAGACTACTCACCAACCCCTCCCTTGGGATAAGGTTAGAATCAAGGTAAGGGTAAGCTTTAGCTTTACAGGGTAACTACTCACCCAGCGTTTGGTTTTCGGTAAAAGTCAAGGTTACTGTAAGGTTCAGCTTTAGAGAAAATGTATTCACCCCTCCCTTCAGTTGGTAATTTTATCAGGATTAGAATTGGGTATCGGGTAAGGTTTGGCTAAGGTATAGGAAAGAGATAGAAGTGTTGTTCTACAAATACTGGGGTCCCAATTTCATTGTGTATAGAACTTTTAAGGGACTTAATTTTGTTTTATATGTACTTCTTTAGCTTGGATTAAGATGTAATTTTCACTTAATTTCGTTCTCATTTTTTCTATAGAGTTCTTGTTTGCTGTCAGGAGGCACAAGATAATGCTTCATTAACCAGACTTCTCCAAATTTTCAACAACATAGACATTATGAGAACGGTTATGAAATCTACACATGTTACTGGAGAACTTCTGGCTTACCTGGTTGATTTGCTTCCTGCGGTTCTGCCTTCTGAAGGTCAGTTACAAAACATATTTCCAAGATGGAAAGTTTTTAAAGACAAAAAACAGGGTAGTGATGAGTTTTTGTGTGAATGGCCTAAAAATCACTGTGTGATAAGTTAAAAAAAGGAGATTTGATCCATAATTTGTGAGTTTAAGTGCTAGGGTGATGCATGATATGCTCAATTTGTTTGTCATGATACCTGATTCTCCTGATAATACCAATTGTCTGACTGGCATATATGTTATTTAAAAAACTGTATGTAATGTGTGTGATTCATGAAAATATAAAAAAATAAGTGCATGGTTCGTGATTGAGACCCCCTCTTCACCACCCTGAAGTCATAAACAAAATTTGAAAACAATTTTCAATATTATTGATTAATTAATTTAAAGTGGAAGAACCATAAAGATACTCCTCATTAATGATAGCAACAGTAAGAAGCATGTGGTATTGGTTAATCTATTTTATTAAGTATGTATGATTATTGTAAATTGTTCCTTTTCAAGGTCAAAAAGCAGTCCTCCCTGCTACCAATTACTTTGCCACCACCAAGCTTATTAATTTTGTGTTTTGTTGGGCTCACACAAAGCAATAAAGAGCTGAGAAGGGGCAAGCTAGAGGCAGCTAGCTTTCCCCCATTAGTAAAATTGAAGTGAATTTTCTTTCTTGCTTTCTGTTCAGTTATTTTCTTATCAACTCCAAAAGCAGGAAAACCAGCATTTCATTACAAACCCTTTGGAACATAGAAATTTTTTGCTGTTGGTTTTTATGTGATGCTGCTGCTTATGAGGCGTGATGCGTGCATGGCTCTTGCATTGCAGGAGAACAGGCAGTAGCACCAGATCACGGGCCCCTTCAAGGTCTGTCATCTAGGACTTACAGTTTAATAATCTTATTCAATATCTAACTGTTTGTAGATGTTAAAACAAAGGCAACATTTTCTCATTTGTTTTAAAACCCTGAGTGAAGGTCCGACACCGGGAATCGAACCCGGGCCTCCCGCACAACAGACTAGCACCTTACCAACTAGGGTAACCAGGCGACGGTTAAAATGATAAAATATTGTAGCCACATGCTCTCAGTGCTTGTAACCAATCTTTATGGTTTCGAATGTAAAGTGGTTTCAAAATGCAACAAGTTGCAATGGACAGAGTAAGTTAAGAGATGCTTGTCCTGTGATTAATAGAAGCAACTAGTCGAGATGGCCACCTTATGTTAAGTTTGTTTCATTTTAACAGAGTTGCTACAGCCGCTTGATGTGCGATGGAAAGCTTTGCAAGTAATCCAACAGTTTGTACGACTCTCTCATCCAGGAGTTGATCAGCACCAATTATCACTTGTGTGTGACAAGGGCTGCTGTCATCCTAGTCAGGTTGCTCGGTTGCATGAAATTGTAGTAAACACCTTCAAATACCAACTCTCAAAATTATCAAATTCTTAATACAGTAGCAAACATTATATGGTTAAATGCCTTTGGCCTTGGAATTAATTAACAACTTCTATTCCAACCTCATTCCCAGGATCTCTTGGGGAGAGATCAGAGATCCTGGGAACATTACTTGTGCTTAATAAATTTGAAAACAAACTGTATAATTAATAACTAAGCATCAGATTAACTCTTAATTAATAGCATACAAATATTGTAACTACTATTGATAGTTTCTTTGTATTTTTCCACCCTTTTGTTCTTTTCTGCACCAAGTTTATTTTTGTTTTTTTTTCACTACTTTGATAAAACACTGGAAAATTTGTAAAATTCTACAAATTAGGTAAATTGATTAACTAAGGGCATTTCTTATATGTTTTTATATTTAGTATATTAGTTAAGTATTTGTCCATTCATGTGAGCCATGTCTAGCAAAAAAAAAAAAATTAAAAATTAAAAAAGTACCAACTCTCAAAATCATCAAATTCTTAATACTGTAGTGAACATTATATGGTTAACTGCCTTTGGCCTTGGAATTAATTAACAACTTCTATTCAAACCTCATTCCCAGGATCTCTTGGGAACATTAGGTTGCTTCTACCCATCATTGTATAGTCCCTGATAAGTTTACATCGGTGAGAATGTTAGAAGTTGAATAGTGGATAGACACCTGGCTGTGGAATAACTTTTAACACCTAATCTAGTGTGTCCATTATATTGGAATTTAAATATACATATTAATGTTATAGAACTAAAAAACAAATTGCTATGTGGAAAAAAAAAAGTTGTCCACCTTTTCTCATTACCAAATGTAGTTATTTAACAGGAAAGGGTCTAGTGAAACTAACCTGACGGAACCAGTTGTTGCAAAAATTGAATCCAACTATTTCAAGCAAAGCTAAGCACCTTTGTCAATTGAATAAATCAAATGGTGAATTAAGAAATTAACAAAGGCTCATTTACGTCCAAGACAAGAACAAGTCAAAAAAAGAAAAGGACGTTAATGAACCTTTGGAGTTAAGCATTAATTGGGAAGAAACTAGTTTTCAAAAAAGAAAAATAAACATATTTCAGGCCTGTGCACATGGCAAAAATTTGATTTTTTCAGTGAAAAAACTCTGTTTACAACATTTCATGTGGGCACTCATACTTTCAACTGAATTTGAAGTGCTATCCTATTATGCGTGTGGTCATTGAAAAAATTAAACATAGTCAGTTAGGATAGTTTTTTGCCCAAAGGTAGGGGGCCTTTTTCACGTAGTACTTTGTTTATAAAGTTTGGATGTTGGTAACTGACAGGTTTATCTGAACATGTGCAGTATTTACCAGAATTACACTCAGGTGCAAAACATGTAAATTATGCAGAAAAATAGTATGTTAGATAGTAGTCGATTTTGAAAATGCAGAAAATGAAAAACTATCGAAAAAATCAAAATGATACATTTAAATGTTCTGATCATCAAAGTTTATGCAGGTATCCCCCAATGAACTCTCTCAAAAGGATTAAAAGTTACAACCCTGTTTAAACTTGCAAGGTGTCCAAGAAATGAAAGCTTGGATTTGCACCATTCTTTTAGCAACATACCAAATGGTATTAACAAATTCTCCCAACCAGAACCCATACCTTACCTGTAACCAATTTAGGAGAAATTCATTTTTTATCTTCAATAGTTTTCATTAGAGAAACTTAAATTTTCTCATTACACAACTCTTTACCACTGGTCATGAATGGTCTCCAATGAGTCAAGGAAAAAAATAAATTAATCTGAATTTCCAAATCACAAGTAGAAAGCTATTGAAGGGGGGGGGGACCCAGCCCATTAAGTTCACAACTTACCAGAGTTAAAGGGGAGTTAGTAACCAAGATTCTAGTTTATCTGATCACAAAAATCAGGCATCTGTATTTCTTTGCCAAAGGTTATCAATTTGTACAACACATTTGTGCATCACATATTCTAAAAGGCATTTTAAAAAAAAATTAAACAAGGCCTTTTCTAGCCCTTTTGTGCAAAACTGTCGTAAAATTGAATCGAAACACACTCTACAGCACTTATCTTTTAACAAAACCTTTATTGAACTTTTTACATACATGACACAACTTGTCAACTTGGGAAAATAGATTTATAAAGAAGCAGCATGTAGAAGAAGGGATGCTAAAAGATTAGCTATACAAATCTAAACAACAACTCTGTCCATTTTGATGTTTTTTTAAAGCTCTTTCTCTGTTTCGAGGCTGAACGAGCTATAATCTTTTTGTCAGTCCAAGATGCAAATGGCATCGCTTAATTTAATTGTTAATTTAGAAGCACTTGCGATGAACAATGCTTGGGCCAGACTCATCGTACTCCTGCTTGGAGATCCACATCTGTTGGAAGGTGGAGAGCGAAGCAAGGATAGAACCTCCAATCCATACAGAGTACTTCCTCTCTGGTGGGGCAATGATTTTGATTTTCATGGTTGGTGGAGCGAGGGCAGAGATTTCCTTCTGCATCCTGTCTGCAATACCTGGATACATAGTAGAACCTCCAGACAGCACGGTGTTAGCATAAAGATCCTTACGGATATCAACATCACACTTCATGATGGAGTTGTAAGTGGTCTCATGGATACCAGCAGATTCCATTCCCAAGAAAGCGGGCTGGAACATGGCCTCTGGGCAGCGGAATCTCTCATTGCCAATGGTAATAACTTGACCATCAGGAAGCTCGTAGCTCTTTTCCAACGATGAACTGCTGGCAGCTGTCTGCATTTCCTGCTCGAAGTCAAGAGCAACATAGCACAGCTTCTCTTTGATGTCACGAACAATTTCACGCTCGGCTGTGGTGGTGAAGGAGTAGCCTCGCTCAGTCAGAATCTTCATCAAGTAGTCTGTCAAGTCCCTACCAGCAAGATCAAGACGGAGGATGGCATGGGGAAGGGCATAACCCTCATAGATTGGTACTGTGTGGGTGACACCATCTCCAGAGTCCATGACAATACCAGTGGTACGACCAGAAGCATACAGTGACAGCACAGCTTGGATAGCTACATACATGGCTGGTGTGTTGAAAGTCTCGAACATGATCTAGAAGTAAACAGATGTCCTTTAATGTTTAATTCAGCAATCAACAGTGCACATTTTAGTTCCTTTTTTTTATTTTTTTTAAATATATTGAAATGTTTTAAAACACCAGTAAACACATTTTTATTTTCCAGTCGCGCTTTGCAAAAATTTATTGTTAAATTCGTCAACACACTATTCAGTTTTGCTCTTTAACTAAAAATTAAACGCCACTAAACATTTTTCTAAAGTATTTACATGTAGATCGAATGGGAGTGCTATCTGGCGTTTTATCTAAAAATATTTGAAAAAATGAGCTATTTCTTATCCTTTGGCAAATCTTGAAGTTACAAAATCGGAAAATATTGGCTGCGCACTATTTTACTATAATTTCGCACAGTAAGATTTTGAAAAATTAGTTTGTACTCTGACTACAAAATTATCTCGGCAGAGTTTATTCACGGAAAAGTCTGTACGTGCAAGAATTGTTCATGAAATAATCTAGTCTTTAATTAATGCAACAGGTCCACGACTGACTTCCTAAATGGCTATCTGACCAATCGTGTATCTTTACTTCCATAAATGGTCATAACTTTGTACCCTTTTGAACGACTCTTTCAAAACAGACGAATATTTAATTTTCCATGAAAAAAAATTGTTCGAATGCTGTTAAAAGCTCTGAAAAGCTAGAATGAATTTTCAACTTTTTACAACACCTTTAAAGTTTCGTCTGCTTAGCAAATTCCAACAAGAAAGTGATCGTGCATAATTAATTTCAGCTCGCCCTTTGCCAAAATCCAGATTTGCAAAAAGCTTACAAGAAACTTCAACTTTAGGACTACGAAAAGTTCCTACAATTTTTTTCAGTGTATTTTCGTTATCAAAAGAAGAATCTACACCCCAACATGAAATATTTTTAATTTAAGCCACGTAGAAAAATTCTGTAAGCGAAATTTAACAGAACTCGAAGGGAAGCCACCGAAAGGCTTATCTCGTGGAATAGCCTTAAATATTAACTCTAATTCAGACTATTTTATTTTTCTAGCACTCGAGCTCGAACGGTGACAAACGAATCAAAACATTTGCAAGTTCGACGCCACACCATGCAGGTTATACTGGAACATATAAATACATATATCTGTATAACACTAGTTTACCTATGCAAGCTGAACCGCAGAGAGATCCACGCGCCAACAAATGTCTTTTACGGCAGTATTTTCCACATCAAAAAAAAAGATATGAAACGATAATAAAAACTGAAATTCGCAATTGTGTAATACTGAATTTTCGTGGGATTTGCACGATGTCAAGGTCTTGCAATTTGCTTGGGGTAACGCCTTCTTCGTGAACCGCCGCCTATTTAACGATTCGAGCTGCTGTATTGCTCAATAAGATCAGATTTTCTCGTCAGAATCAAACTCACCTGTGTCATTTTTTCTCTGTTTGCTTTGGGGTTGAGGGGAGCTTCAGTCAACAGAACCGGATGTTCTTCGGGAGCGACTCGAAGTTCATTGTAGAAAGTGTGATGCCAGATCTGAAAGAGAGGATCATTTTAGCGACACGGTAGCAGCCTAAATGTGCATTCGATCACAAATTTACCTTCTCCATGTCGTCCCAATTGGTGACAATGCCGTGTTCGATGGGATATTTCAGTGTAAGGATACCTCGCTTGCTCTGAGCTTCATCGCCGACGTACGAGTCTTTCTGACCCATACCAACCATCACACCTTGATGGCGAGGTCGGCCAACGATGGAGGGGAAAACGGCTCTTGGGGCATCGTCTCCAGCGAAACCAGCCTTACACATACCGGAGCCGTTGTCGATGACCAAAGCCGCAACATCATCATCTGCCATTGTGAAGTTTTAGATTTTCGAGTTACGAGATACAACAAACACAGTCAACTCACTTGTTCACCTCAAAGTAACACCGGGTTTGTCTGTCTCTCGGTTTTAAAGGCCCAAAGACAATGTGCACCAGAAACAAGACCATATTTGGTAATGTATTTGTACCGGAATAATAATTGTGACTGCCGGGGTGGGCACGGGGGAAATATCGTACTAACTTCAACCGGAAGAGCGAGCGAAAGAGACAGGCAGGCTTGCAGATTTTTACACTGCTTTCTCTCCACAAAACTATATTCCATTTAGTTTCGTAATACAAGGAAAAAGATAATTCAATCTTGCTGCGTGCAAAACAAGCATCTCTTCACATTAATTTGGATACATTCATTTCTAGCTGAGAAATACACAAATAAGTCATTGCTTTTTTCTTTTCGGTATGGTAATTTGTACATAAAAAGAAATTATTTCATATTTTAGTATAAATATATAATGACGCAATAACAAATATAATCGTCGATTTTTTTAATTCGCAGCAAACTCATAAACCGTATAAGGTTAAGTTGAAAGATGTTTTCGAATTAGCTGAAAAATTTTGCGGGCAATACGTGGGCGACACTAAACTTGCAGTGAGCTGAGCTCGCGAAATGACAAAGATTCCAACTTGTTTAGTTGTTACCCTTTGCAGAGTTTGTAATACCTTATATGGTGCGGATGAGAGTGAAAAATCAGACACAAAAAACAAATTTAGTTCGAAAGTGGTAAACAAATGAGATATAATACTATCGCTTTTAAGTTTCACATCTGCGAGAACAATTTAAAACCAAACGCATAATTTCTCATATTTGCATATATACATACAAAAGCAGTTAGTCTCACGGCTGTTGAAGCACGGAAAACGCCTTAAATATCTGGAATGCAAAAACGTTAGAAAGATTTACGATAAATTTACAGGTTATCTGTAAAGGAATACGTTCGACAAATTTTACGGTACCTTTAAGTTATTTGACAAAACTGACGACATATACATGTGCTTCGATCTTAATTTATTTCAATTATTTGACTTTGCAATTTGATTTGCAATGCAAAAACGTTGTTTTAAAAGAGATTGCAATATTTTTACTCACGAACTCTTTCCATATTTTTAACGCACAGGACTTTTCCTTATGTGTTTTTATTACCATTATTGACAACTCAGCAACACAGATATTTCTTTATTTCTACACAGGCAGCTGCCACTGGGGCTGTAGAAGTAAGTTTCGGGTCAGGGCGCGTGTCATTGTGGTCGTCCTGTCACAACTCCTCAAGCGAAAATCTTCTACAAGTCTTACATGTGAGATCTTGAAATTCTTGTGTGCTTTCATCATCAAGGGATGGTTTCAAATTTCCTAAATTTTGCGAAAGAACAGAACTTATTTTGTCAAAAATTCATTTGCTGTGTAACACACTTGCCAAACGGGCATAAGAATTGCGGTTTTGTTTCGTGTTGTCTTGTTGCTCGTCTGGAAACAAAAGACGCGTGATGGCTGAGTGGTTGTATAAACTTCTGCACCCGATAGTTGTGGTATCAAATGGCGTCGTGAACTGAAGAAACGGAAGAAAAGAGTGGATGTTCTGCTGTCATCCTATTTGGAAGCAATATGAAAACTGACATCGCTACCACGAAAATCAAAAGCAATTTAGGCTTTGGGCAGATTAGAAAACCTAGCGTTACTCCAGTGACAATTAACAGAAAGAATAAGACTCAGTTACTGAAACAAAACCTTTTTTACGCATTTTACATACGTGCGTATGGTTTATAAGCGTAAATCAGATTTTGTTGGTCTGACTGAGACAAAATGTAATGGAAAACTTCGTCTTGGCGACTGCCCGAGGCTTTAGTTGCTACCAATAATAAAATATCCGTGGGTTCGAAAAAACTAATTTCACTTTCTGTTTCATGCGAAATATTTGCAATTTCTAACAGCATCATTTCCGCAACGGAGTCGCTGAGCGGACGCCTCACCCATTTAAAAATGCGGGCGTTAGCGAGAACCGTTGCTATATACAGTCCCTTTGGTTTCGGAATCCCTATACTGGCCCAACATAAATTTCCTCTTAAAACGAATACTAGATTTTAGTCTTCCGTTTTTCTAAAAGTAATTACAGAAGAAGACACTGTTTATAGCGTCAAAGAAACCTAAATTTGATATCAAACGATAAGTCCACCTGGTATTTTCTCAGGAAAAATGAACTTAATAAACAGTTGTTACACTACACGTGGCAAAGTCGAGAGATTGGTCTTCAGTTTCAATTAAACTAAAATTCAATTAAGCGAAAATAGAGTTCCTCTGTAACCCAAGTTGAAAGTTTCCGCGTTCTAATAAATTTTCATAGTCGGGATTCAATTTTAGAAAAATATCTAGTTCCTTCAGATCAGAATCGTATTTCAAGCTTCTCCTGTTTTTGTCAGCGCGGTAGGAAATTGTTAGATCACTCAGCACTTTTAGCTATTTTTTAAATAGTCATTAGTCCACATACGCGCGCATAGTCAGATACCTGGGACTGAAAGTCTGAAACAAAAACATTATGGATACTTGCTCGAAGAACAAGCAACGACACATTCGGTTTTCCATTGTATCTTTCCCCAAGTCTACATTTCTTTTGTATTTTTCAAACTCAAAACAAGCTAATGTTTTCATGTCTTTCCGGCACCGCTACTATACTACTTGAAATAGTTGCGCAACTTCACAAGTCCGCGCGCGCAGCTCAAACATTGGTTTTCAGTTTCCATTAAACTAAAATTCAATTAAGTGAAAAGAGAGTTCCTCTGTGACCCAAGTTGAAAGTTTCCGGATTATAATAAATCTTTATATTAAAAGTTGTGTTTCATTTTCAAAAAAATAGTTTGTTCCTTTAGATCAGAGTCGTATTTCGAGTTCTTCCTGTTTTTGTCAGCGCGATAGGAAATTGCTAGATCGCGCAGCACTTAGCTAGTTAATAGTCATAGTCTCTCTTGAGGTAAGACTGGGAGATAGTGGCAACACCAAGACTTCATAAACGCCTGCGGAGGAGGCTATAATAATCCGATTAGTCCACATACGCGTGCATAGTCAGTTATCTGGGACTGAATGTCTGAAACACAAAATACTTGCTCGAAGAACAAGCGAAGACACATTCGGTCGTCCATTGTATCTCTCCCCAAGTCTACATATCTTTTGTATTTTTCAAACTCAGATTAACAGCTGTGCTTGAAAGAGTTGCGCAACTTCACAATTCCGCGTGCGCAGCCCAAACTAAACTCCCCAACTGCTTCCGGGTCGCCGGGTGTGAACATAGAAAAATATTACAGCACGAATGTCACGTCCCCAAACAACTTTTATCAACCCGTTTCATGCTGGGGGATATTTTATCAATTGTATTGAAGATATTCCTTTTTTTGTCGCAAGCGAAGACTTCGAAAATAACCAATACATAGTCTACATTCGCCTACCAATTTGAGCCAAACCGTCTCGGCTGGTAGTTAATTTCTAATAAGAGAAACTAATTTAGCACCAAAATGATTTTATGCTAGTCTCTATGCTAATATTGGCTGTGTGGAAGACAATATAACCCGTATTGGGAACGTGTTTATTATTTTTTATTCATAACACGAAGTGCTTGTACGGTATTGTTTGGTATTCATTCAACATTGCCAACTTCATATTCAGATAAAAATTTGCTTATATTTATCGCAGCTTGAGCGATATCCCAATATTATCCCAATAAGTCCTAGGTAACTCATTGGCACAACATAATAATATCGCTTTTGCTTGCTACAAACTTTTATTTCTTAATAGTATAGTTGTTCGCAAGCCTCAAGCGTTTTTTTCCCGCCTTCTTGTGGTTAACCAATCTTCTTTGTCCGACAAAGACAGTTAATTGTAAGCGAACAAACACACGAATCTTTCAAGCAGCTGGTTCGCGTAAAAACACTCATTACAAGGAAATTGAAGATTTACAAAGATAATGGATCGAATTGCTTTTATGTTTACCAAAGGGGGAGGGGCGGACAAATGCAAACGGCTCTCTCAGCGAAGTAGGGTGGTGGTCAGAGTTTGGCAGACTTCCTTTCAAACTTCCCCATCACGCAGAGATGGTTTCAATTACGGTTCAGTTAAGCAACCATTTTAATTGATCAGTCGAAAAACAAATACCACAGCCTCGCACGACTTCCAAATTTGGTAAACATTAAAACTTGTCCATGTGCGACAAAATATGCTCATTTTTGACACAACGTCGAACACGCTACCTTCATGCAGGGCACGGCAGTTCACCATTTTTGAACCTTACTTTCTCAGTCAACTAATGAGATACAACGATAGAATTTGTCGCTCTTGTTTTGTATCGCGCCCTATGACCTTTTCTGCTTCTGTTCACACAACAAACGCGGCGAAAAAAGCTATATTATCTTTCTTAAACTGTTCTATTTAATTCAAGAAAAAAATACGTCCTTGTCACTGCGAGAAAATTCAGAACGAAATGGAACACCTTTGGCGAGCAGCTAACATACCTGACGAAGCCAGAACCTTTCATACCAGATGAACAAGAATTATCCGTTTATCGTATATTAGTTTCTATCAAAATGCTGTGACGAAAGTTTCAAAAACTGATAATTAACCACAGTGTTAGAATGTGTATATATTTGGCCAAATAAGGCAAAATATACCCTTTCTTACAAATATCTTTTTTCGCCACACTTATTCACTGAATGGCTGATCAATCAAATACCAGGCAAGTCTGCATTTCGTATGAAAACATAAACAAGTTTAAGTTATTTATCTTTGGTTTCCATCTTGTCAAAAAGAGATTTAAAAAAACGGTATCTGCTTTTTTAAAGCGGTCTAGACCGGTTAGTACATCTTGTGGAGCTCTCATGTGTCCTTCGTGATTTGTTAAACACGCAGCTTATCGTTAACTCCCTGCGAACTGTGCACGTACTAAGTGCTGTCGATGTTGATTATGAAAAAATTGAGCTAACACTGAAGCAAGTCTGAATAAAGAAAGATGGGTTTAATATTGTTTTATTTATCAGTTACGTCTTATTTCAATCCTTGTCTCATCAGCCACTTCACGTTGAAGGTCTTTCTAAGACAAAATCAAGATAAAACTCTGCAAGTGGTTAATAAATTATAGCGCTGAACAAAAAAGAAATGAAAAAAAAACCTTAGTAACATTAATTCGAACCTGTCGTTTCCTGCATTGTTTCGCTTTACACGAGCAGGAAACTTTTTTACTTTTAAAGAATCAACAAACTCGAGTAGTATGGCAACTTAAAAATTTGCAAGATCCCTGAAAAAAACAACTTATTTTCGCATTCTCAGTCCCGCGGGCGAAATCAAATGCAACGCTGACGGCGAAACTTGTCTCGATTTTGTTCACCGCAAAAATTTGTTTTTCAAGTCTTGCCATTAATACTGATGTATCAATGTAAAAAACTGTTTTAGGCAGGCTGCCTTTCTGTCTTATCGGATACAAGTTTCAGCCCGCAGTTTAATCATTTAACCAATAAACTAAAAACACCGTCTACGATCACTCAAAACAATACATTTATTTCTTGCGGAATTAATTCATCATACTGATTCAGATGGTTTAAATTCTACAGAATAGAAAATTGAAGCCAGCTACTTTTTCTTTCCTTTCCCTTTCTTTCCCTTTCCTTCATCTAAAGGCTTTCCCAATGCCTCGGCTAATTTCTTCTTCAATTCCAGCAAGACGGCCACCTCGGCATCTATGACATCTTTCTCGGCTTTTGCGGTTTTCAAATGCCTCACCTTGTCGCCCTGGAAAGAATTACCACAGTCAAACTGTTGGTTTCATCGCTTCATCACCAAATCTTAACTGACTGTAAGCCTTTTATATGGCAAACAAACTTAACAACAAAAGTTCAGTCATGGTGCTACTCTTTCGCAAAGTTTTTCTCACGAAGGGATTAGCAGAATTTTACAGAAACCTAGGTAATATCACTGTAAAAGAGTGACTCTATGGTTTTCTCATCAACATTGTGAGGCTTATGGTTAGCTTCTGGTGGGGGTTAATCAATTGGATTAAGTTAGTAATGAAGGCATCATTTGGTTTGAATACTGGGCTCGGCAAGAATATCAAAAGATTACAGGTTTACGAATACGTTTTTGTCTGGCATTACAGTTAGAACACTATAACATTCGTTTTAAAAAGGAAAAACTCGATTGACTCCAACTTTCAATTTGAGTTGAAATCGATTCTTAATCATATTATTCAATAACCAAAATACCTAAGTTGCACCTAGTTTTTCAACGAAGTACAAGAATCATTCTAGTAATGCCACTGTTGAAACACTTTTTCACCATTTCCTCTTTCACCCAAGACCCGAAATACGATAGCCGGTAGTTTTACCTCAGTGCGCGATAAAATTTTGAACGACAGACTATTACAGGTCAACGTTCACTGCTCTGCTCAACAGTAAACGGTTCCAATTCTTGCATCTAGGTTTAAATGTGTATATCTATATATAAATCTATGCTCGCCCCCCCC
>JAOBRD020508160.1:0-17154 GCA_027575215.2 Hydrozoanthus sils | reverse complement strand
GAAATTTTGAATTTGGAAATTTTGAATTCGGAAATTTTGAATTCGGAAATTTTGAATTAGGAAATTTGGAAATTTCGAATTTGGAAATTTTGAATTTGAAATTTTGAATTTGGAAATTTTGAATTCGGAAATTTTGAATTCGAAAATTTTGAATGTGGAAATTTGGAAATTTTGAATTCGGAAATTTTGAATTTGAAATTTTGAATGTGGAAATTTGGAAATTTTGGATTTGGAAATTTTGAATTCGGAAATTTTGAATTCGGAAATTTTGAATTTGGAAATTTTGAATTCGGAATTTTTGAATTTGGAAATGCCTGGCCCTTCTCGGCTTTTGTACATAACGGAATAATTGAAGAGGCACGTTTGAACTACAAGATCAGTAGCTGAATTAAAGGATACAAGTTTGAATTGCATGATAGAATATTTGCCTGTATGAACTGAATGATAGAGTATCTAGTATTTGAAGGTCTGAATTGAATGTTTGCATGTTTGAATTGAACGATAGAATGTTTCCATGTTTGAATTGAACGATCGATGGAATATTTGATTGAATGTTTACACGTTTCAATTGAACAATAGAATATTTGAGTTGAATGCTTGCATGTTTGAACGGTAGACTATTTGATTGAATGTTTGCATGTTTCAATTGAGCTATTGAATATTTGAACTGAATGTTGAACGATAGAAGAAATCTGTGGCACATGGCGGCTAAGTCATTTAGTTATTTTGAGACAAAATTAGACTAAAGCATAAATCGGAGTTGTATTCAATTTATGTTTACAGCAGCAAAAGAAATATAGAATATTTGAGTCGAATGTTTGCATGCTTGAATTGAACGATAGATTACTTGAATTGAATGTTTGCGTGTTTGAGTTGAATGAAAGAATGTTTGAATTGATTTAAAAAGGATGAACTGTTTGAATTTTGGCGGCGTTGGAACTACATATGTAATGGCTAAAATCGTTGCAAGACAATGTTAAGACATCGTGGCCAAAGTAAAATCCAGTTCTTCTTTTTGCAATATTAATGATCTAGTTCTTAATTATAAATTTCAAGTTGAACAAGTCTTTGCACCGTGCAACATTCCCTTTGCAATTTGTCTTGGAATCGCGTTGCGTGACAAGCTGAACGAAAAATTGCCTCTCGTCAAATATCAGCTTAACTTAGCTTAACTCTTCAATGCTTGTCATCCAGTAGATATAATTTAAGATCAAATTAAAGGGCGCAATTTACAACCGGAAAAAATTTTTGTTTCGAAAGATATGACTAAGTTAAATTTATAGTAATTCTTTTCTTGACAAAACACTTGCAATGATGCATACAACTGAAAAGAAAATATATATCACTTTGATAACCAAAATGTGATACTGTCCTTCACAACTATAGAAAATGATCTGAGCCACTCATCAGATAACAATAAAATTGGTAAATCACTGAGCCAACCAAAAACTGCAACCGGAACTTTTTCCCTAAAAAAATGTTGTTGAAAACTAACCAGTAGCGACCAATATATACCTCAGTCCGCTCGCAACTGCCTCAGTAGCGAGCCTTCGACAAGAAACCGCGCTATGAAAGGGTTAGGTCCCGTGCGGCCCGTAGGGAGGGGGGAAGGGGCACAATGGGTGCCCTCACATCCCCCTCCCCCCTTTTGCCAAGGTCAACTTTTAGTTGATCAACTATTTATAACGTGCACCTAATTGAATACACTATCGAGTGATTAAGTGCAAGGTTAAAACACGTATATAAATATAGTTCTGTTCTGATTCACTGCTAGTGAAGTATAAAACAAAAGTAAGCAAAAATATGATGTCCTTTAAAACTGTAAAGATTGCTCAGCAAAAAAATCAATTGAGCAGTTCAGAATATCGAATATTTTCCACGTTTTTGAGTTGGTTCTGGCTGCCGATATTTCAGTCTCAGACAACCAAATGGAAAAGCATGCCCCCGGACCCCCTTTTCGGGCAGAATGTTTCGCATGCGCGAGCGTCATCGTGTATTTTTATATACGAAAAAGTATATCAAACACAAAGAACTCGATTCTCGAGAAAAGCCGAGTTAAGTTCGCTCTTGATATGAAGTGGCGCAATATTAACGATAGCTGTTTGTTTGAAGTATGAACATCATACTTACGGTCGCTGTTCTTGATCTTCTTTACCTCTCCCACATTGATCACGTGCATGATGACGTCACTATGACGAAAGGTAGTTGGGTCACAGGTTAGTATACAGTATTAACTCGATTGAGCGCCGCAGCTGAAGCTCCGAAAGTTTAAAGAGCGCAACCCCCGAATGAGCGCCACACTAGTAAGTACCGTCAGAATCGTTGATGACGCTAATATAAAACAACCACAAATCTTAAAACATCCTCGGGAATTTATTTTCTTGGTTGTATTACAACGCTTTTTAGTTCAAAAAAAGTGTACTTTAAAGCTCTTTTGTCTAACTGTCTTAAGAATTTTGGCGTTTTATTGCTTAAAGTTCTTGTTATAACTCACAAATAAAAGGATTTTTGAAGAGCGTCGCCCCCGATTGACCGCCGCTCCCGAATGAGCGCTGCATCTGAGAATCTGAAAAATTAAAGAGCGCCGCGGCGCTCAAACGAGTAAACACGGAACGTGGCGTGTGTGACTTTCGATACAGATGTTAAGTTACGATTCTGTAACACGATATGAACTGCCACTAAACTGGGATACAACCTATTTTATTTCTTACACTTTATACCGAACGCTGTAAAACTTATTGATTAAAAAAGATTCGAAGGTCAAAGAATGGATCACGTTTTTTAAACTGGACGTTTGTGGAATCTTTATCCCCGAAGCACCGCCCCTACCGTAGACTCAAACACCATCGCTGTCCCTATAATAAACACCAACATCACCACCGCCCCTACCGTAGACTCAAACACCATCACCGCCCCTAAAATAAACACAAACACCACCACCGCCCCTACCGTAGACACGAATACCATCACCGCCCCTAAAATAAACACAAACACCACCACCGCCCCTACCGTAGACACGAATACCATCACCGCCCCTAAAATAAACACAAACATCACCACCGCCCTTACCGTAGACAGGAATACCATCACTGTCGCTATAATAGACATCAATATCACCACCGCCCCTACCGTAGACACGAATACCATTACTGTCCCTATAATAGACACCAATATCACCACCGCCCCTACCGTAGACACGAATACCATCACTGTCCCTATAATAGACACCAATATCACTACCGCCCTTACTGTAGACTCAAACACCATCACCGCCCCTAAAATAAACACAAACATCACCACCGCCCTTACCGTAGACACAAATACCATCACTGTCCCTATAATAGACATCAATATCACCACCGCCCCTACCGTAGACACGAATACCATTACTGTCCCTATAATAGACACCAATATCACCACCGCCCCTACCGTAGACACGAATACCATCACTGTCCCTATAATAGACACCAATATCACTACCGCACCTACTGTAGACTCAAACACCATCATCGCCCCTAAAAAAAACACCAACATCACCACCACCCCTACCGTTGACACGAATACCATCACTGTCCTTATAATAGACACCATTATCACCACCGCCTCTACCGTAGACACGAATACCATCACTGTCCCTAAAATAGACACCAACATCACCACCGCCCCTACTGTAGACTCAAACACCATCACCGTCCCTAAAATAAACATCAACATCACCACCGCTCCTACCGCAGACAAGAATACCATCACTGTCCCGATAATGAACACCAATATGAGCACCGCCTCTACCGTAGACTCAAACACGATCACCGCCCCCAAAATAAACACCAATATCACCACCGCCCCTACCGTAGACTCAAATATCTTCACCGCCCCTAAAATAAACACCAACATCAACACCACCCCTACCATAAACACAAATACCATCACCTCCCCTACCGTTGACACAAATACCATCACCGCCCCTACAATAAACACCAACATCACCATCCGTAGACACAAATACTGTCACCGTCCCTACCGTAGACACAAATACCATCACTGCCCCTACCATAAATACAAATACCAACACTGTCCCTACAATAAACACCAACATGACCACCGCCCCTACCGTAGATACAAACACCAACACTGACTCTACAATAAACACCAAGATCATCACCGCCCCTACCGTAGACACAAACACAAGCACTGTCCCTACAATAAAAACCATCACTGTCCCTATACTGAAATACCAATACCACCACCGCCCCTCACGTAGACACAAACACTGTCCCTACAATAAACACCAACATCACCACCGCCCCTACCATGAAAACACACAATATCACAGCCACTACCATGAACCCCGACGCCACCTTCGGCCCTACAATAAACACCAACTCCATCACAATCTCTACCACGAAAAGAAACACTACCACTAGCTCCCGCTGTACCACATTTCAAAATTTCTATGATCTGCTCCGCTTCCCTTAAATGCAAATTTCTGTATAATGATATGCAAGAGTTACTCGGCTATTCTTGACAACATAAACAACAAACGTAACTTTCGATTGCCAAGTACAAATGCCATAACGATAATTCAGGAAGTTGTTAAACTCAATCTTTATTGAAAAGCGACCACCCAGATTTGCTTGTTCACTGGCTAAAAAGGTTTGAATCACAGTCGTCGCGTTTGTTCTGAAATTCAGAGAATTACGACTAAAGATAATTAAAGCTTTACGCATCATGACTCAAACAAACATACACGCAAATAAAAGCTGCTTCTATCTGATTGATTTATGTTTTTGTGTTTCGTATCCACAACTTTGTGGCACCATATTCGTTTTGATCTTCTCGTTGCGGCACTTCGGTACACTCAGAAAGTCTCTTACGCCCAGCATTTAAAAAAGTTTCGACTTGCTTCGCACTGTTCTTCATTAATTGTTGTTAGTCATTGTTACTAAATGTTAAGTTGCTAGAAATTCCCAAAACTCAACTAAAACATGTTCTTATGTCGAGTTTTCAAAATCAAAGTTTCCAAGTTTAACATGCATTCGTAACTCTACCTTCAAATTTGCTGAAAAGTGAACAGTCAGAGACGATCCAAAAGGAATGACAAATGACATCTTGAACAGAATCTCAACAGCTGATCATGATTTAATCAAAAGCAGAACTAACTCATGATTTTAACGAATCGGCTTTTGGCGTGTAAAGAGAAAAGAAGTCGAGTGAGAGAGGGGGCAGAAAGTCTACGGAGTTTTTCCAAGGAATTAATGTATGATACTTATTACAATCTGTGTTGCCCTGAATTCAAATTCGGCCAAATTGTTTGGTTAGTTTCCCAAGAAACTCCGGAACGAAGAAAGCTATGATGTACAAACTGCATACCTTATCTGCTTGCCTTGTAGTGCTTTTTTGTTATTCGAGTCACCACTGCAGTTAGATCTCTTGTTGGAACACACTTTTCTGTAAAACTTTACGTTCACAAATAAAACATCGCTGGCTGAATCTGTTTAGCTCCAGCATTTCCGCTATCGACTCCCTAGGGATTTATTCGACGAAAGAAAAAGGATTTGTGTTCATTTGAATCATAGTAGGAACAGTTTTCTAAGCTGTGACTAATAGTCTGCTACTAGCGGTTCCTCTATAAACTTCAGTGAAGAGAATAAGCAGCGATTGAAGCTCCAACGCGTGTAGCGAATCGAGATTTCTTGCTAAGTACTTCAACTCTAGCCGAATCTATGCGTTATTTTGTTGCTGCAACAAATAAAACCAGCTTGTTCCAACTGATTTACTGCATAAATGAGTTTCTGCTTCAGAGAGCAGACTGTAAATGAGCGTGATAGATTGAAAACTGTATAAACTAGATCACAAAGATTCCTTATCAACAATTGAACAAAAGCATGGATGCACTGAAATTCGTAGACATCCTTGTTTAAGCGGGCTCTAGTAACAGTATGGCTCGGCCGCCCCTCTTGCAAGCATGGCTGAGGTTGATTGTTGAATAAAATACTACCTTACAAACATGATAAGCAGATTGGTTGCGAAGCAAGGTCATAATGGCGATTCTAGAAAGGCTTAGGCGCGTTCAAAACGCCGTGCTACTGTCGTGTTAAGCTCACCTGAACTTAGAAGGTCCGACTTAAGCACGGCGTTTGAGACCAGCCCGTGCCATATTCGGGTAGCACGACAAGCTGACCCGTGCTACACGACTTTAGCTCGAGCTAATTGAGGTTTGTTTCAGACGCCTTGTTTAACTCGTGCCAGTGCCAAAGGGCGACAGAAGTTCGACGTTTAAAACCAAGTCGCACCAGAGTTGAGCTAGCTTAGTGCGGCATTTAAAACGGGCCTAAGATTTGACGACTTCAGGGATTGCGTCGCCGAAAAGAAGAAAAGAAAATAGTGCGCTACTCCTTCAGTGTGTTTCAAAGTGGAGGAGCTAAACCCCTGATATATGAACAAAGACAGCGCAAACTCAGTACGGTACACTGAAAACTCAGATATAAGAACCTAAATTTTCCCGCATCAACTTGAAAACGAATTGTTGCAGGCTCAAAACTGGTCGAATGCAGTAATCTTTAATTAGCCTCCAGGTATTTTCAGTTGGTTAATTATTTTACAACCTTGTTTTCAGTTTATTTGTGCAAAAATGCTACTATTTAACATTGGAAATTGGAAGTTTATCGACCAAAATTACTCAACTTGAACCGCGCGGTAAGTTTTCCTTGTTGAAAAAATAATCTAAGCGATATTTTGTCTGAGCGCGCGCTCGCTTTCTTTAAACTTTTCATGTTTATTTGAGTGGTTTGAAAGTTAAAACGTCTTGAAGTAGCTGACAATCTGAAAATAAACATCTTTTAACCGTTTTTGAAGAGTAGCTTGATCAATTCCTATACAATTCCTATTTCATCTAATAATACAAATAATGTATTTTTTAAATATAATTACATTGTACGGCTGTTGATATTGTATTTTAATGTTTTTAAAAAGGTAGTTATATCTTTAAGTTTTTAAGATCTTTGAGAAAATCACATATCTGTGACAAAGTTTTCCTCAAAAAAGATTATTATTATATACTCCATTAAGAAAGGTCTACAGAAAAAAATGAAGGGTTATGATTTTGCTGAGTAAAACTATATTTTATTTGTTCAAAATAACCCTGCGATCGACTGGGAGGATATTTGAATTTTTAACGAAATGACCAATTTCGCGCCGTATTTAAGCTTTTACCCCGCAATTTGAAGCAAAAAATTTCTGCATCCAGCTTGTTATTAGCAAAAAACTGTATATGGTTTGAAAGCTGACAAAAAGTTAAGGAGTTAAAAAAGAATTCTACAGCCTCTGAATTTAAAAATTTGCTATGTTGCCTTTTATGGCGCACAATTCGAAATACATATATAAAAGATAATTATTGCAGTGTATTAGGAGTCATAGCTGTACACTGTTACTGTCGCTTGGAAGCTTTCCACAATGAATCAATATGAAATAAAATCGAAACAAGTAGTTTACGGAATCCGAAGCGGACTCAGTAAACACTCGAAAATATGCTACAGTTAGCACCCGCATAAAACAACAAGTGGATTAAATTTGGTTGAAAAAGTACAATAGACATAAATTAAACACATTCATGCTGAAAAACGAAAAATGTTCTTTTATAAAAAGCTGCATGACATGAGTTACTGAGTTAGATACAGTTTATTTTTAAAAACTTCAAAGACCCTAGCATAGATTGTTGTAGGAATTTTCATGGTACATTGGTTTTGGACTCTGCTAAATAAAACTACTGTAACCAAATAAATTTTCTTGAATTTTACCTTCTGGCTTCTTTTAGAGTAATTTCAGGAACACCTTAAGAAAGCTTCATCATGCTGATTTTGTAGAAAACGCCCGATAAATAAGAACAAGATCGGCCTGAACCCCCACAACATGTGTTATTTTATGCGGGTGTTAAATAACTGAATTTTTTAACCAGAAACTACAATCGTATATACGATGATTGGAAAGTCTTATTCTCACGGCCCAGTATTTCCCGAAAACGCGTTCGCGAAAGCAGTTTGATTAAACCTAGCTATCAAGAACCAAACACTTAAATTTAACTAGCTTTAACTGCAATATGACACAAAAATTGCTTACCTTAATTCACAGTCGAAACTAGTTTTCAGCAAACAGCAACTGAACTCTCCACTGTCCGCCTCGTTTCAAACTTTCTCCCAATTAAAAAATAACAGCAAAAAGCCGTTTTCTCGTTCATTCTAATAATATCCGAGTCTCTCTTACTATTAAGTGGACGTCATTTCATTTTACAGTCGAATCAGAGGATTTTGTAGTCAATGGTGATTAAGACAAGAGTTTGTAAATGGATTCAGGCCGTAGCCAGGAAAAAATATTTACCGAGCCTAAACCAATTGGACCATATGAGTTCCCTTTGAGTATGTGCCGTAGGCTCAGGTGAGCGAACCCTAAGAGGTCCGGGAACCTACTCACCCGGAAAATTTATGAAATTTTGATCCCTAGAATTGCTCAGAATTTGTATAATCGATACAAATATTCCAGATGTTCAAAACAATTTTTTACCCGAGCAACTCGTTCTTTGAATGTTGATCAGGCAGATCTCTGTGGCAACAGTTCGAGTCAGCGGATATTACAAGCCACACAGCTCGACTACAACTCCGGTTCTTCTCAGTCAAAAAGGTTTTATTGTCATTAGCAAGTCTGCTAACCTTAATTTGTCATAACTGTAGCTTATCCTTCCTGTTTGCTGAAAAAGCCTCCATTTTGCTATTCATAAGTCCGATAAAACTCTTGGCCCAAGAAACCAATTTTAAAATAGCCCGCAAATAAATGACAAACGGTTATTAAAGTTATAAGCACCAATGGCGTATATGGCGACTTTATCATTACTAACAAAACATTCTTATAAAGTCACATGTTACTCTCCGTTTTGATTATGGTTGAAACTGCCTTGAGTAAACTGGCACGATATTTTATTTGCCTAAAGTGCCTCGGTTTGGAATCTATCAATTTATTGCGCACGCGGGAGGTTGCTTAGCACAAAAAAAAGCGTAGAGAAGAACGCAGCATAGCACGTTGTACCTATGAACTGTTTCTTTTATACTATAGGTTTCATTTACAATTAAAAGATTTATTCCAAACGAGGAATTTGGTCTTTATCAAGTTACAAACTCTGCATACGATATGTAACTTTAAATGACATTGACAGCAAGTGTTTAGGCGCGGAAGGTTTTGCAAATTTCAACTAATACTTTCAATGTCGCGGACTGGCAGACTATATTTCAAAAACGAAGAACGTGCTGTGAAGGAAGAAAAATTCAAACTCTATTGGAGTCAATGTCCGTTGGTCAGTTTGGCGAAACATTGAGAAACATTTTATGCGGAAACAAGAACACAAAACTGATATAACTATAGGATATCATGCAAGCTTTAATACTTGGTCTTCGCTCCTCAATCGAGCGCCACTTCTCTATACAACCGAAATATCCGCATTAATTTCCTAGATCAAACCAGATGTTAGATGCTTAGAATTAAAGTTACAGTGAAATGCAGCGGCAAAGAAAACCCACAACACAAGCCTGCTATTGAGGCCAAGATCGTGCGGGAGATCGTGCAAGCTTAAAAACAAAATCGTTTGACATGGATGCCATCGGAAGAAAATTTGCAACGATAGCAAACGACAAGGCGTCAAAAAATCTTCCTGGTGGAACGAATGACGTCGAAAGTCAGGAGAAAGAAACAGGAATGTACAAAACACGGCTTTAAAACACTGGAGCTTTATTTGCAAAGATACACCCAAATTGTACTGCTTTCTTCCAGTATAAAAAATGAAATTTCAATTGCGAGACGAAGCCAGCTGCGATTGGCATCAATTGCTGAGATAGCAGAGTTTGTGTTGAAATCCGTTCTATTTATCGGATATTATGTTATAAAGCATAAATACTACATTTTAAAGATGGCTTCCGGGCTCGAGTTGTCCCGGGGAAAAAGGGACAAACTGTTTATACGGAGAGAGATGTCCCGGTTGGAAGAGGTGTCTGGCCTAGGCCAGCCGAGTTGTCTCTTGTACCCGAGACAACCCTTCTAAGCGGGACACCATGTAAACAGTTAGCTGCTTTTTATAAAGAATTGTATGAAAAATTGCCTCGCCCCGTGTAACTCGGCTAGGAGAGATATCCCTTCGCCCCGGGACAACTTTCCTCAAGTAAATGATGAAGTGTCGCAGACAAAGTCAAATGCCCGTAAGTCACATGGCTTCACTTCTGTCTTCCAGCCCGTTCAACCACTGCAGTATTGCCAACGTAAACGTTATTCGCTTTTGTTTACTTTACGTTTTGAACAGTTCAGTGCGACTTTGCGTTATTTGATGAAAAGATCGTGAAGTTTATTTGCTACTCGAGATGTTTTAAATTTTTTTTTTTTGGTTTCAAGAAAGCGCAGCTTTGTGAGAAGCCCGACTAGTTGTTTACATTTTAGTCGAAACACTTTCGAAATGCGTAGTGTTTTTAAGACACTTTTAATAGTTTGTTTTTAATTCATTATTTCTTGGTAGAAAAACATTTAAGATTAGTTAGTTATAGTGGCACATGATTAAAACTCTGGTTTTCAAAAATGTTCGCAGAACGAACAAAACTACTGAATTAAACACTTTGTGTTGCAGCGCGTGTTGGTATTGTCGTCGGTGAGAAAGTTATAATTACGGTTTTTGAGTTGTAAACATGATTCTTGTTTGAACCACGACAAACACAAGCTTTGTTGTTTGTAGACTCCAACTCAAAGGGCATATGAAATGAAAAACAGCATTAATTCAGTGGACAGACTTTGCTAAATGAGGAATAGCGGTGTAAGAATTTTGTCAAAATCCTTATGGCTCTTGAAGTCTTCTATGATGACGCCACGAATGGTTCAGACAAATTTGCAATTTTTCTTAAAATCTGCTGCCAAACCACAACCTTTGGATTAATTTTAGCCAAACTTGGACTGATGATCTATTTATCTCGAGATACATCATCAGCCCAACTTTGGCTTTAACACAATTTTGATTTTTTTAAAAAATGCAAATTTGTCGTAACCTTTTGTGACGTCATCAGTTGGAACCTTTAAACGTTAATATCTCAAGAACCATAAAAGATATTGACAATTTTTTTTTCACCGCGACTCCTCATTTAGCAAAGTCTACCCACTAGAGTAATAAATTTTTTTACTTCATATGAACTTTAATATAAATTAACAATACCCTCCCAAAGATTGCTCTGTAATAGCAAGTAAAGTTCTTGTACTGTTTTAGTTGCTTACCAATTGTTTTCTGCGTCGCGCAGATATCCACATTCTATGGTATTCCAGTCGTGTTCATACTTGTAGAACATTACATTTCTAGATCTGTAGCGCAATATTGTCACAGTTATTGCAAAATCATTTCTTTATGCACTTGACATTTTTTGAATGTTGAAAGAGAGCAATTTGCTGTGATTGCTTTGTCCTCCGTCTTTGAGTGTCTTTCACAAACAAGTTTTTCTAACTTATCTTGCGACATAGTTTGAGTTAGTACTTTCTTCAGAAACAGTACTGCATGAACCAAGGAAAATCAAAACTAAGATTTAGCATTTTTTTCTATATTTTGTAAAAACCGTGAAAAAAGAAAAAGCAATCACGTTTTTGCGGATTAACAATTTTTCTGACGCCATTAACGTATCCATTGGAGTTTTGTTCGAGGTTATAAGCCAATCAAAGCGCGCGATTTCACTTAATTTTTGTCGATTTCACCAAACGTCATAGCGGCCATGTTGGTGCCCTTGAACACAAGAACTTTGATGATTTCTGTTGTTTAGGGCACCAGCAAGGCCGCTCCGTCTTTTATCTTTGGCGTCTCTAGGGATAGAGTGAAAACCAAGAATATTATAAACTGCATTCGAAACACCAAACCTACGAGGCGACGTGTTGCGTCAAAAAGCGCGGGAAACTTCGCGCGCTTTTCCAAATAGATACATTTTATATAAGAACGTCTTATTCTTTGAGCTAAAGCTGAAAGTTTTCAAATATTTTGGGGATTTCTCCCTCAAATGTTTATAAAATGCTCTTGATATAATCAAACGTGTTCGGTGTACACGCTTTCTCGTAAAAAAAACTTTCTAAGGACACGGAGGCTCAAGGAAAAGTACTGCTTCACATAGAAAAAAGCATGAGCTCATTTCTTTTTTCTCAAGCAAAATGTTTCGAAAGCTTAAAGCTGTAGAGAAGTTAAATGAATGAACAACTGTTCTGTGCCTTAAAGTAATAAAATAGCAGAGTTCTCAGCCATTCCTCATGCAGCGTCGGGTGTGTTGTTAGCGATTTCAGTTCAAACTGACGTTCCTCTAAAAAAGGTTTTTATAAAAAAAAAGAAGGTATCGTCACAGCCGACATAGAAGCAATTAAAAACAGCTATTAATGGACAGTTCTTTGGATACCTGTCTAAATTCGAAATCTGTCTGGACGCATATTTCCAAAACTTGGTTGTTCCTGCGAGAAATTGGTTATTTCATGTTCGAGTCTCTATTAAAGAATGAGAAAAAACAGAATAATAATATGGCAGCAGCGATAGTTAGCAACTAGACAAGACATCTCGTTCTTTTGAAAATTTTGAATTAAGAGCTTCTGAAAGTGGCTTGAAATTCTTCTTAACTTCAGACTTCACCACTTTCTTTGAATAGATTAATGTCAATATTTAAATTCCGCACCTCCGCTCTAAATTCTTTCTCGAGGCAAGTGGTCCGTTAAGCTGGCGCTTATCTCCGGTTTCTGTAGTGCTAAGCGGATGAGAGTCTTTAACTCCCCCTGGACAGGACACTAATCCATCGCAGGTTAGCTCCCAGCAGAAGCTGGTACGTACATATTTACACAGTGAGTCGACCGGAACAAGTTAAGGACACAACACTGTGGTCTGGCTGGCGCTCGAACTCGCGAGGATTTTGAGTCGAACACGCTAACCTCTCGGCCAAAGCTCCGTGTTAGCCCCAAAGCACTTAGTAGACCCTATCAGCGCAGCAAGGCCTACTCCTTCTCCTTAAGTCGCCGCGATTTAGAGCAACTTATTGCGACTTTAGGCGACTTAAGGCAATTCAAGGCGACTTAAGGCGATTTAAGGAAAAATAGGGTAAAAAAAGAGCAATTTAAGGCGACTTAAGGCGATTTAAGGAAAAATTGGGTAAAAAAAGAGCAATTTAAGGCGACTTAAGGCGATTTAAGGAAAAATTGGGTGAAAAATGACTGCGACTTAATGCAATTTAAGGCGATTTAAGGACCGGGAATAGGCCTGCAACACAAAACATGCATATAATAGTTTAGGTAACCCATTTCGATACAAAATACTTTTTCTGTTTCGGCTGATTTATTAACAAGTTTGTGGTATAAAATGTCTCTGCCGGTGATCTTGGCAATTAAAGTTCTCAAACCTTTGCAAAGTAACTGTTTGTCAAAGCCGAATGCATGGTGTGTACATTGTCGTGATCAGAGGTTGATAAAGTAAATTAATAAAGCACCACTATTAAAGGGACTTGAAATTAAATACTTAGACAAAGAACCTCTTATAAATAATTTCTAAAACAAAGAGACGTTTGAAAAACAGCAACGATAGCTGCGCGGTTCATTATTATTCTCTTCCTTCTACTAAATCCAACTGTTGATACAAGTCAGGAGTTCTTATCCCCGTATTTTAGTTGTGACAACGAAGGGAATTGAAACTGACTAATTTCAGATAAAATATTTCTACGTGCTTTATTGCTAACCTCCTTGAATCGCTTCCCCGAATATGCACACGAATTTAGCAAAACATTTTCTGGGAACGATTTGAGGAATTTGTTATCCTTTACAGGCGGCAGCGAGAAATCGTATCGCTCGAGCGACGTGTTTGGTGGCGGAGGGATCAAAGGTTTCTTGTGCAGCTCAGTTGTTCTCTTTAAGTCTGTCTTGTCATTGAGAGAAGCCAGCGACGGTAGGTCGGTGGAAGAGAAGCTAGAGAGGAAATTTGGAGGTTCCCGTGGAACAACGCCATGCTCCCTCAGGGATTTTAACCGTTTGTTAACCAACGATGGTAAATTGTACGTGCTTGTACTCATTCCCTCGATTGGTGCCCGAGTCTTGACGACTTGCCGACCACGTGGGCTTATCTGGCAGGCGAGATGTTTGAGGACGAAAAAGTAGAAATGAGAATTGAGGTCGATGGTTTTAATAATTTGAATTAGTTACCTCGTTGTATAAACTTTTAAAAGATCTGATCGCACCAAAACACAACAAGAAAAATAAAAACAATTTCAACTATCCGGGCTCGGTTTATCAAGAGTAAAATTACAAGAACATTAGATTTAACTCTTTTTTTTTTCTTTTTAATATTTCAATCAATTTAGATTAGCTCTTCCTCGTGTAACATACCCTATTCCATAAAACAATTCAGATAATACGCGCTGTTGTTGTTGTTGTTGTTGTTGTGTTGTAGCACACGAAGTTGACAGTCAATATGTTTTATCGTTTTTCTGTTGGTTTCTTTAGCAAAGTGTTAATTTTTTCTGGCTTTAATTAACGCTACAATTAAAAAGCTAAAAACTTTTATTAGAAACAATTAGAAAAAACGCCTTTAAATAACAACTTGACTGTTGCATTTTGCTGGCCGTATTGAAGACCATGTGGTTTACGCAATACCTGGCCTTACCTTATCATCACGCGGGTTCTTTTTCTCGCAACTTATATTTATTTTTCTCCCCAGTGGTTGGAATAGCTCCTCCCTGGCGTAAGAGGGCGTGGCCTTGGTCCACTCGACTTCCATGATACCGTACTTACTGTATCCCCACTGCCGTCGCCCTGGTGAACAATTATCATCACTTTCACAAAATACCGCACGCTTTACTAGACTTACTCAATTTTTGACCCCTCTCGTTTTTAACCCCCTCAATCTAATAACCAATTCTTTCTAACAACCCCTCTAATAGCCCCTCTCTTTTATAACCCCTTTTCTCTAATAATCCCCTCACTTTTTAACCCCCTTATTTAAGAACAAAGTCTCTCTAATAACTTCTCCTTGTAGCTCCCGCTTTTTCTAATAGCCCTTTCTCCCCGATAACCCCTTCTATCTAATAACCCCCTAACTCTAACACCATCTTTCTTATAACCCCCTCTCTCTTATAACCCCTCTTTAATAACCGACTCTCCGTTTTCCAGAGATTACAGATGCAGATTTTAATAAGCTGTTTGTCAAATAACACGATTTGTTGTTTGAGGGAACTGAATACCTGTATCGACGGTGAGTCTTGAGGGCAAGGCCTCCACGATGTAGTTGGCGCCTGCTGATTCAGCAGCTGCTCTATCCCTTGAAGAGGGTGCAAACGACACAGACCGCTTGATGGTCAGATTGTAAGCCAGCCTTTCCCCTTCAATACCAGGTACCAATCTGCGGCGTACTGGCGTATTGACCAGATATTGTCCGCGTCTGTTATTGGAAGATATTGCCCCCACCTAGGGTGTAAAAAATTTACTTAATAGAGCTTCGGTGAGAAGAGGGGAGAGGGGACTTTCTAAAGCGCTGATCGCCAAACCGCTTAAGCTGAAATGCAAAACTCTCCCTAAAGATTTACAAGCACAGATCTTGTATTGGTTTTTAAAACACCTGTTTGCACAAAAGAAAAATAGCTTTTTAGCTACAGCGGTCAATACATAACATATAACAAAACATACCTTTATTTACCCTCTCCTTGCAACCCCCACGCTTTTGTTTTATTTTTCTTTTAACTGATTTATATTTAATACTTTGAAGGTCAATCTCCAAATTACCCACCTTTAAGAGTAAGAGCTACAAAACTATGGTAAAATTTTTATCCAGGGGGATCGTATCAGAAACTAATGGGGAGGGGGGTTGCAACACCTCCCTGTAATGTGCTTGTTGACTTTTATAGACAAAATATCATGACATCATTTACTTTTGCTGGGTAAGCAGCTTTCTTGATTAATGGAAATATTTTTTAACCCTATCTAGCCTGGAGAGGGGGTTGATTCAACCCCCCCCAGTTGGTTTTTGGGCGCTAACTTCTGTACGGATCAGAAAATATTAATAAAACTTTGTGACTTTTCCTAAAATGTTATTAAGAATGTTTTGATACACAATTTAGTAATCTACGATGTATACTGTTACCATGGTAACCAAGAATTGAATGGACTTTTTTTATTTTTAGTTATTGTGATTTATAAAAATGTTTTCACACTGTTAATTTTAATAAAAACCTTAGGAACTGCAAAACGCAACTTGATTTGTCGAAATTTATGCTATTTGATAAAATTATGTTAAAAATGGTGCATTATGGGTAAATTATCAACACTTTGATGAAAGTTTCCCTAATTACGTTTTTTGGTACTTTGCTCACTGTATGTTGCTATAAAGGAGACTAGCCCATTATTTTCCTGAATGCAGTACTTTTACTTAGAAATATTGAAAAACGACCGAGATGTAGCAGTTTTTGTTGTTGCCATGGGCAACGGCTCCCTTAACATATTTATGTTGTCAGCAATACGTCTTACCATAATCATATTAAAAGTTTAACTATCACAAAGTCTCTCTCTGCCTTTTTTATCGAAATAACTCAAGTTCATAGTTCTCACATTGAATTCAGCGACAGAAATCAAGAATTGCTATAAATGCTTAACAATTCAAATGTTGTGACGTCATCATGACATCACATGTTTTAATTACAAATTGACACCACCTTCGTGTAGAACTTACAACATTCATCAATTGACCCGAGTTTCACATGGTTTGGATGAATAACAAGAAAGTTACGGAGGGAGAGTGGGTTGAACCAACCCTCCCCCCCCCGGCTACGAGACCTCCAAAAAGGATTTAAGTTAGCGAAACGATTTTTTTACCTAAACTGCATTTTCAACGTTTGCCAAAGCTAAATTTTTGTGTTATGCTAACACCGAGACATCTTACCTACAATAACATAAAAGTTTTGTTTGGGTTCTAATTAATTCCTTTATTTTGAGAGGTTTTTTAGAATTTTGATTTTTTCTCAGGTATTTTTACAGCTAGCTGCATAAATTAATTAATTATGTAATTTTATGCAAACGTAGAGTTAATCAAATTATTGATTAATCATCAAGAAAGATTTGACTTATTGCCAACCAAGTTTCAAGTAAACT
>JAOBRD020508159.1:0-34385 GCA_027575215.2 Hydrozoanthus sils | reverse complement strand
TAATATTCTGACAATAAACCCTTATTATTATTATTATTAATATTATTATTATCATTATTTTTATTAATTTATTATTATTATTATTATTATTATTATTATTACTATTTTTATCATGAAGGTTTTACCTTCATGAAATTCATAACTTTTTACTTATTGCTCGAGTGAAGTTTGGTAATTTTCACTAACCTTTTATTAAGTGAAATACAAACTGTTATTTTATTGAAGTTAGCATGGATTGGATCGCTGGCATTATCACTGAAGACCTTGCTTGGACCAACCACTGGACCACTTTGTGAACGATACGGGTGTCGCAGAGTTACCATAGTTGGAGCTGTTCTGTGTTCCGCAGCACTTGTGGCGTCTTCATTTGTGAACAAGTTGGAACTTCTCTACCTCACCTTTGGCATCATCTTTGGTATTGGCGATAGCTTCGTTTTTACATCATCACTGTTGATAACAGCAAAATACTTTACAAGATGGCGTTCCCTTGCTTTAAGTCTTGTCTCTGGGGGATTGGGTGGTGGGGTGTTGATTTATGGACCTGCTTTGACTGAACCCATAGACAGTTTGGGATGGAGAATTACATTCAGGATCTTGGTTGGTACAACAGCACTTGTGATACTGTTCAGGTTGCCCTTTGATCATGAGTTGGGGGACCAGACAGAAGAAAACAGAATCAGTAACTCTTTCCGAGACAAAAAATGCGAAGCAGGTAACTTTATCAATTTCTTAAACGAAAAGCTGTAAAGAAAAAATACATCGCGTTGCTTAAAGTTTAATCAATATTAAGGACCACAAAGTGTTAATTCGTTTATATTTCTTGTAAGAAGTGTAAATCTATTGCTGATTTCTGATTTTAATAAATTAAACAGTTTGATAACCAGTCCAGAACAGTAACACCACTAATTAATACGAAGCCCTGAAAATGAATCATACATGAAACAACACTCCAGTATATACTGAATTATATTGAGAGTGGTTTGTTTTGTTACTTTATTCACTGTGTTAAAAATCAGATTTAGATTCCATAATCATCAGCAATGATAATCGTGAGTTGGAGGGCATGGTACAAAAATATTGAATCAGTAAATTTTGGGAAGGAAATTGGTGAAGGAGGTAGCTATTGTGAGTTTTGCAATTCGTATGTATTCACAACATTCATGGCATTATATAGGATCTATAGGCCCCGTTCTCATTTAGCTGGACACTGACTTTTAGTCACCTTTGAATTGGCGAGAAGTAACTAAAAATCATATCACAGATAGATGTTTGAAACTAGGGATGAAACAATGACCAAAATTGCACTTCCGTTTTAGACAAGGAACTGATTAACAAGCAAAAGTACTTCAAAATCGCCGCTGCATGCCACGTGGACGTGCGTCGGGTCCTTTGTTGATGGAACCTCTTGGACGTTGGAACCATTCACATGTTGCGTCGAGCGTCCTGTAACAAGGGATATTTTGTGGAACACTTCGAGTGAACATCTCACTAAAACATCATAAGATTTATTTTCACAACCCTTTAAAGTTCAACATCTGAAAAGAAAGCCGTATTTAATAACTTCCTCATTCGTACCCATAGCTGTGCTATTTTTATCTGTTCCGTACCCTAACATAAATTGGGTGTAATGTACGAGCCTTAAAAGTGGCTAATAGTTCCTGGAATGGATATTATGTTCAAAGTCAGGATAACAACGAGACACTTCCATCGTCGAATATATCGAAAAACATAGGAAACTGGTAAAGCATTCAATTATTAAACATTTTTTTTTACTGGGGGTAAATTAATCAAACTAAAAATGAATTTGTACTTTTAGTGTCCATCGTCATCAGCAATGAACACGAGCTGGAAGACAAGGCAGAAGAGAATGGAATCACTAAATTTCCATCAGAGAAAACATTAGAAACAGGTAAATATATAAGTTTTAAATAAGAATATTTTTACTGTGGGTAAAACCAAACTTAAAATGAAACTTGGCTTTTTAGAGTCAGCCATCGTCATCTGCAACAAACACGAGCTGCGCGACATGACAGAAGCAAATGGAATCACCAAGCTTCCAGCAGAGAAAAAATTAGAAACAGATTAGTAAGTATTGAATAAGAATATTTTTAATGTGGGTAAAACCGAATCTATAATGAGACTTGGCTTTTTAGAGTCAAACATCGTCATCAGCAACGAACGGGAGTTGGAAGATATGACAGAAGAAAATGGATCCAACAAACGTCCAACAGAGAAAAAATTAGAAACAGGTTAGTAAGTATTGAATAAGAATATTTTTACTGTAGGTAAAATCAAACTTAAAATGAAACTTGACTTTTAGAGTCAGCCATTGTCATCAGCAACGAACACGGCGAGTTGGAAGATAAGACAGAAGAAAATGGAGTCACTAAACTTCCAACAGAGAAAAAAATTAGAAACAGGTAAGTAAGTATTGAATAAGAATATTTTTACTGTGGGTAAAACCAAACTTAAAATGAAACTTGGCTTTTTAGAGTCATCCATCGTCATCTGCAACGAATACGAGTTGGAAGGCGAGACAGAAAAAAATGGAATCACTAAACGTCCAGCAGAGAAAACATTAGAAACAGGTTAATATATAAGTATTAAATAAGAATATTTTTACTGTGGGTAAAACCAAATTTAAATAGAAACTTGGCTTTTTAGAGTCATTCATCGTCATCTGCAATGAATACGAGTTGGAAGGCGAGACAGAAAAAAATGGAATCACTAAACGTCCAGCAGAGAAAACATTAGAAACAGGTTAATATATAAGTATTGAATAAGAATATTTTTACTGTAGGTAAAATCAAACTTAAAATGAAACTTGACTTTTAAAGTCAGCCATTGTCATCAGCAACGAACAAGGCGGGTTGGAAGATAAGACAGAAGAAAATGGAGTTACTAAACTTCCAGCAAAGAAAACATTAGAAACAAGTAAATAAGTATTAAATAAGAATATTTTTACTGTTGCTAAAATCAAACTAAAAATGAAACTTGGCTTTCTAGAGTTCAGCGTCATCAGCAACGAACACGAGTTAGAAGACAAGACAGAAGAGAATGGAACCATTAAACTGTCGGGTAGGAAAACATTAGAAACTGGTAAACAATTTCTCACATGGTAGTTTGCAACTTGGAAATATACTTAAAAAAATTCAATTATACTTCGATATTAAATTTTGAATAAGTATTTTTTTACGTTGAATAAAATCAGACTAAAAATGAAACTTGTCCTTGTAGAGTCCACAGTTGTCAGAATTGAACAAGAGTTGGAAGTCAAGAGAGAAGATAATAGAATTAATACACTGTCGGAAGAGAAAACATAAGAAACAGGTAAATAAGTATTGAATAAGTTTATTTTTGCGTTGGGTAAAATGAAACTAAAACGAAACGTAGCTTTTTCTAGAGTTCAGCGTTGGTAAAATCAAACTAAGGCATGCCTGAACCTGCCCGAGTGTCAAATCTTTAGTGTCTTTCTTTACTGGTGATTAGGTTTAGGTCATTTTAGTATAATTCCAATTTGATTTCAATGGCTAATGACATCACTGTACTGTTAAGTGTTTCATGACTTTTATCTAAACAAATAATAGAAGTTTGGCCTGGCTTTCCCGTTTGGCCTTCACGGCCTGTGTTTGACCTTTTTGGCCTCGCTATGGCCTTCTTCTTTCAATTAGAGTGAACACCATCATTTCTAGCTACAAGCGTATTGGCAGACATTGTCCAAGCCAAACGGGTCAAACACAGGCCGCGAAGGCCGAACACGCATTGGTCTGGGCGGGGCTCAAAGTAGCAACCATAGGATTACGAGACGACCGCGCTAACCGCTCGGCCATCGAGTCGCCGAGGTAATGCAGTTTATCAAGTTTTGTTTTATACCAAGAATACTGTTACCCTGCTTAGGTTCAATCGATGGCAAGGAAAAGCGAGCTGTTGGGAAACGACGACTAAAACTAATAGACTGTTCTGTTTGGAGGGTTCCAATGTTCACAGTTGTTACTATAACCGCCACAGTTGCGTTTTTAGCCGAGTTTAACCCGCAGATACATTTGGTAAGAATTGATCAAGCTTATTTGAATTAATTATAATTTGTACCACGGTTTAATGCAATGAGGTTATGACAGGATCTTCGCCGTTATGAATGCAATTTAAGCATTTGCAAAGAGAAGCCTAAAAAAATCCAGACTTCAACGGAATCTGAACACGTGACTTCTTCGATATCGGTGCAGTATTCTAACCAAATGGCATAAATTGACCCACTAGAATTGACCTGCTCCCAACCGATATATATGGCTTCATAGCTCAGTTGGTTAGAGCACTGCACCGGTATTGCAGAGATCACGAGTTCGAATCCCGTTGAAGTCTGAAATATTTGTCGTGTTTTTCTTTCACACTTGCTTAGATTGTGTTCATAACCGCAGAGATCCTATCATGACGTTATTGCTTGTTTGATTTAAAAAAGAGCCAGCCGTCTAATTGACAAGGTATATCCTTTCTACGACTGATTTTTTTTGCGTTGTAATTCACTAATACAAGGATTTCTCGCATATCTCATTACATTTTTGTAATTTAATGAGCTATGCGAGAAATCCTTGTATTAGTGAATTACTTTAAAAAGTTTTTGTACTGGGTATCGTAAACCTTAAGTATCGACAAAAGGAATCATGTAAGTAAATATTAGAAGTTTAGTGGGGTTCGAACCTGCATGAGATATGCATGGAGTTTCACCTGTTTGGAGTTGGTTAATCAAGCTATATCATCGCTAAATGTGCAGTGTTTAATGAAGTGGTATGGAATAGATGGCCATGATGAATGTGTAATCACGAATACCACTTCATAACTTCGTCATTGTCCACAGTATGAACGTCCTCACTATACGTTACATTCGACAACCCTCTTAACAACAACTATGTGTTTTGAACTGCGTTACTGGTACTTCATGTTAAGTTAAAACTAATTTAGCATTTTAACTTAAAAGTGGCGCCCTACTGAAATCTGACTTGAAGGTCTGTTACCCCTTTCAAGGACTACTGTTAATTAAACAAACCTCATATTTTCACAGATGAAGTACACAGAGGAACTTCGTATTGAGAGAGACGTTGCGTCCAGACTCTTCATATACCTTGGCATTTCAACGTTTCTTTCTCGTCCGCTCAGTGAAGCACTGTGCAGTGTCCCCAAGGTTAAACCTCAGTACGTCTTTCAGGCTGCTTTGTTTCTCAACGGCCTTTCAACGGTTCTTCTGCCATTGGTCCAGACTTACGGACAGCTTGTTTGTTACGTCATTGTTTATGGGGCGTATGACGGCATGTATATCTCCATGTTGAATGTGTTGATACTGAGTTCAGTAGAGGCTGGAAGACAAACATCTGCTCTTGGAATTCAATTATTCCTAAGCGCCTTGACAACGTTGGCTTGTCCTCCTGTGGCTGGTTAGTAAACCGCGAGTAACACAGTTTGAAAGTGGTAGCATAGTGACATGGTAGTGAGTACGAATTGAATTTCTAAATGGAATGATATTGTAATGAATCATAGTCTGTTTACCGTGCGATCTTAAAACAATCAACAGTGAATTATACTCCTTCCCTTATTCCAAGGAACACTCCTATACTGAGTACTAGATCTCTTTTTATCTTCCTCATTTTCCTTCGCTACTTAACGCTCCTAATAAACCCAATAAATTCAATCAACAAAAAAAAGAACACAAATGCTGTTTGATTGACAGTTTTCAACATTGACAGTTTTCCAAAAAAAGTAAGGATAAAGACAACATGTAACTTTTTAAAATGCTCCCAAGCTGCTTAATTGACATCTTGAAGACATAGAAGAAGAAAAGCAATATTTGGTGTCGTATTGAAAGTCAAACAATAATTCAAGAATTAGAGTTCATACCAGGCCCTAAAAACCACGAAAATCTGATAGATTTTTGTTTTCAAAATGTAAGTGCTTTCAAGGCTCTAATACCAATAAAAAAATCCACGCCGATAACATGAAAAAATACCAAAGTCCGTAAAAAGTGATTTAGTTTCATCATCTTTCCGTCTAGTATGAGTTTTGTACGCTCGTCAAAATTTTTTAGCCGCTACATGCGCTTTCCAAAATGTTGTCTCAATCGTTACGAAAGACCTTTGACTTTGTTCTAACTTACAAGTGTCATGGGTGAGTCAGTTTAGTCCGCACCCCTGGTAACCATATAATGAATGGTTGGTAACTGCTGTTGTTCCTATTTTTGTCAAATATAAACATAGAGCTTGGTGAACTATAAAACAGTATAAAAAATGGTATTGGGAGATTTAAACGCTGATGTAAGTGATTACAAAACAAAAACCTTTTTACTTGTGGCAAAGAAACCCTAGTTCAAATCAGTAGTCAAATAACAATAGAAAAGTAACAACCGAAATCTCTCTTCAACTAAAACACACATTTTATTTTTTTAGTACACGTTTTCTTTGCACAAATTATAAATCATTGTTGTTCTTGAAACAAGGTTTGATTGGAGATTACTATGGAACCTATAAACCAGCATTCTACATTGGTGGTGGAATCTCATTTTTCTCGGGAAGCCTGATGTTTCTTTTGCTTCGCTTCAAAAGCGAAAATGAAGCTGACCGAGAACAAGTTGAATTACCTAAAGAGGATATTAAGGAGTGCAACAGTAACGTCTGACAGCTAAAGGAAAACCAAACATTGTGTAAGATATCAAGGAGTACCAAGGAGAATATCACAGTACATGGACAGCGGGGTCGGGTGAGGGGGGGGGAGGTGTACTACTACAATTAATACTGTGCCCTCCTCAATAATATTTTGTTTCCGCCGCTCATGAGTAAAGTGTAATAAATTAAAGCGGACTGCGGTAATGGTTATGTTTAACGTTAGTGCTTATATAGTATGGTAGTTTTCAAATAAGTAGGAGTATCACATTAACTTGCAAAAGATTGAGGAGTAACACAGTAAGTTGTAAGAGGTTGAGGAGTATTAATATTACAGCAACACCGTAAAAATATCAAGGATTACGAAAGTAATTTGTAAGAGCTAGAGGAAAACAAAGGGAGCTTTGCTCAATAGAGCGTTGCATAATCGAGACTATTCTAATTAGGTGTATATAAAGTAATAAGAAAACTACATTTTTCAATTATCAGTGTCCCTCCCTAATGTGTAATGTGGTGATTCATCTACTAAAGCAATTTAAGCGGATCTGTTTGACCCCATGTGAGTTCCTGCAGCTCAGAGGGTAGATTGTCTGACTGGTAATTAAAGGGTAGGGACTTTGTTTCTTTCAAGAAACGAAGCTTTTGGCAAAAAGAACAAATTTTTCATAGTAATTATCTAATTTGCAGAACTTTCGCATCATCATCAAATTACCACATAGATAAAATATTTAGTATTAAATTAGCAGGTAAATAGCACTTTTCGCGCGCTCTGATTGGTTCATCAAACACCGAATATCCTGTGCTATTCACCTTGGTCCCTCAACTGTGAAAAAATGAATCCCCGTTTTGTTTCACTTTCGAAGAAGAAATTCTTAAAAGAAATGAGAAAAGAACCCCTTTAATCACGAAGAAAGCGACAAAATTTGGTGTTTCAGTGTTTAATGGTAAGTTTTCTTCGTTTAATATCAATAGCACAGCTTTTTGCATTGTTTACCAGCTGGCGGTTGAGAAAAACTATCGACATTTTAAGTTTATTTTTCAAACTTTTTTATTCATGCATGGCCATGCTAACACGAAAGAAAAATGAAAATTTCAACAACGGAAATACATTTTGCAGCCTGGTTTGAGCAATAAAATGAGTTAGTAACAGCTATCGAAGGGAAAGACTTGAACTGAACTGAAAAAGTTCCAAGTGACGACAAGAAAACAAGATGGTAGACATAATAACAAATAGTCTCATCTTAATTTGTGAAGTTTTTTAAATTTTTTGAAATTAATTATTTTCAAAAGTGCTATTCACCTGCTAGTTTAATACTAAAACAATTATCTCCCTCAGTGTCGGTGCCTAGCGATAGATATTTACCTCGCCGCTTCGTGACTCGGTAAATATCCAAAACTAGTCACCTCCACTTTGGGGGATAACTGTTAATGAGACTTGCAGTTAGCAGGAGATATACCTAGTGCTCCATCCACAGAACTAAGTTAAGCGCTCTGTGAGTGGGCAGAGCGTCTGACCGGTAATCCGAGAGTTATGTGTTTGATTCCTGTTAGGGACTCAGAAGAGGTTTTTCTTCTTTTTGTAAAAACATGACCATTTTTTTACCTGACTAGCTTGTACTTGCACTTAGTATTCACTTACCATCGAAACGGATGTTATTAAAGTAAGTGTTTAAAAACACAAAGGTGGCGAGGAATTTTCTTTCATTGTTTACGCCACTTGATTTGAATTTTTTAAAATCATTTCCCGTCCTTCAATAGTACTTCCGCTTCATGGTGTCAGTTAAAGTAAAAATTCAATCGCTGTTGCCTGTTTTTGTAAAGAAACGCGCTACAGTGCGTGTACTTCACGGCTGGGTTGTTCGTGCAGTAATTTTTCTCTAAGAAAAGGTTTACAGTTTATAAAATACTATCTAGATTTTCAACGGAAAAAGTTTTCAATTCAAAAACTAAAGCTCCAATTGCTCTCTGTAGGGTTTGAAAAAAGGGGAGTTAAAAATTTAACCTTGGTTTGTGCTAACCGGCCTTTAAATAACTGATACATTTATAGAAGCAGAAACGTTTGTATCAATTAAACCTCACTTTCATTCATATTTGCCTTGTCAGACCCTTACGTCGGGCGTTGTCCGGTGCCATTTCTCATTGTCCTTTATCAACGCTTCCGTGTGCAACACCTTCTCTATGCCACCAATATATATATATATACGTTGTTCTCTGCCGTCGTCTTGATCTCTTCCCCTCTATGTTCCTAAGGAATTCTTACCACCTGCTGAATCAATCTGAGGTAGTCCCAAGGGGATGAGGGGTGACCTACATTGTTAAATCGGTCCCGAGGTTTGTAGGGGTTTTTGATCTTGATCGGTTGGCCCGGAATCGATTATAATGTGTTCCTATGGGAGTCTCGTGGCTTTTTGAGTCAATGTAGGTTGGTCCCGAGAGACCTTGAGGGAATGAGCTTATAAGGTATTTCGCTCCCAAGGTTTGTAGGGGGTTTAAACCTTAATTGGTTGACCCAGAATCGTTTACAATGTGCTCCTACGGGACTTTCATGGCCTTCTGAGACAATTTTCGTTGGTCCCAAAGGAATTTGAGGTAGGTTGATCTTAAGGCCTGTAGGGGGGTTCTGATCGAAACAAACAGGCTTTGATTCGTATGTACATACTCCTATGGAACTCTTATGGCCAGTTGAGTCAATCTGAGGTGGTCCCGAGGGAATTGTAGGAGGTGATCATGACCTAACAAGTTAACTTGGTCGCAAGGTTGGTAAGAACTCAAGGTCCCTCAGCTGGAATATTCCAAGTATTAAAAGCAGTAGCCAGTTTTAAAACGCTAAATGCTGTTTTGTTGTCATTTTCAGTTTTATAAAACCTAAAAAGTCTAAGATTGAGGCTAAAGACACTCATTTTGGAATTTGACTGAAGCGACTAAAGGTGTTAATTTAACACGTAGATTTAAAAGCATACTATGTACCAATGTTATGCCAGTTGACCATTATTTTTCAAAAGATTTCAAAAAGTATTAGGGCAGTACAAACATAATTTTGTCGGTTGATGCATTTTGGTAGTTTACGCTATTTTCCAACAGACTATGAGTAGTCTCTATTTTTCTTTTTAGTTCGTTGAAGCCGGGAAGTCGAGATGGCGGACGCGAGAGAACTGGGCTTAGGATCTATAGGGACTGCTCGTGGTCTAGATTCCAATGGAGAAACATTAAAATAATTAGTTTAATGTATCAGCTTTCTTTCAAGGTATAGACCTACAGCTCATCAATTATAAAAAATAAGTACTTTATTTTTTTTACTTTCAAATGTTTTTAAAAAGTCTACCAAGTACAAACTTTTTATGTCAAAGACGTAAATCAAAGAGATTAACATTCAAGGACCATACTTTTACACTCACTCTTAATCTGTGAAGCACTAACATACAAATTATTGTTTTTTAAACTTAATACTGTATCTCTGCTTTTAGCTTCCGATGATGTTTTATAATATAAAACGAGCTTACGAATTGATAGGTATTGACGTCATCGGCTAGTGTGCGAACGCTTCTAAGGAGCAAACGAAAACAGAATGAAGGACGAGTTAGTGTTTTTTAGCTCTCCCAAACTCAACCAATTTTACAGTACGAAAATTGAGTAGATTCCCTTTACGGCTTCTATGCCCTTTACTTTTAATTTTGTTCTGTGATACTGTTCATTTGAGAGCAACTCGATCAACAACTACACAAGCAGGCTTGGTTGCAATCACCTTGATTATGTCGTTAGTGTCATGGCGACTCAAAAAAGGTCCCTTAAGACGAGTTTCAGAAATTTTCAGTATCAAAACAGAGATGCATTCAGGTAAATGAAAGTGCTACTTGTTGTTGAATCTAGGAAAGCATTTTTTCAGCAATCTTTTGAACAGTTCATAAAATTCAAGTTGTGCTCTCCCTTTTTGATTGGACTGCTACTTTGAACTGAAAATTCAAAGACTCTAAAACATTCTAAAAAGCTAGAAAAGAAAATGTGCACTTATTATTAGTAGAGAGTAGAAACACAAACATTTTTCTAATTTAGCTTGAAAACAAAATCGAAAGATTGAGAGACCCTTTCAAACCGAGTGCCTGTCAAACAGCCGTATGAAGAAAATGTTCAAAACACAGTAGAGAAGATTAAAGCTCAACAACAACTACACATATGCAGATGAGTCGTCAGCATAAAACATCGGTTTAGGAATATGTCAGTTTGACTATAAAGTCTTACTTTTATGTGCAAACGAATGATTTCTATAAGAGATATTTAGTAATTCAGAAACCTATCAGTCGAACGGTACCCACAGGTTAAGAGAGGGAAAAGTATGGTCGTTTTGCAAAAGCCAATATATTAGGTTTCAACTCGCAGCGTTCTTAGGATAAAACAAACTTGATTTGGTAAAGGTACAAAAGAAAGTTAAAATTATTTCCAACAACTTATTTAATCTCACTTCCGAAGCATTTTAAAATATTTTACCCAAACAAACAAGTGTTTTCAACAACGGAAGACTACAGGGAAACAAATTAAGAAGTGTGGAGGAGTGCCCTTAAACCAACCATACACCGTAGTGTGTGTATGTGTGTTTGTGTGTGTGTGTGTGGGGGGGGGGGGGCATTATCTAATACAGCATTTTATCTAATTGGAAGGCATTGTTGCCAAAAAGGCCAGCATAAGATTTGCTTATGAAAATTGCAATTAAGTAGTAATTTTTGAACGTTACAAGGCAAGAACACCGCTCTCTCACACTTTGGTCTTAAGTTGCAAAGTTCAGCAATAGAATATTTACGAGCAGCTTTAAAAACAACTTTCAGTTAGCAAAAACGGCAGCCATTAACAATATAGAGTATAGTCCCTCTTGTCTCGTATAAGTACAGAAGACTAGTAAATTAGTAGCAAGCTAATCAAAGACCATTTTTTCATTCTAGAGTTCATGATAGCTAGCAATAATCGTGAACCGGAGTGCCCAGACAGAAGAGAATGGAATCAGCAAACCCTTGGAAGACAAAAAATATGAAACAGATAATCGTTGGAAATTCTCAAAACGATATAAAAGAAAATAAAACCTGTTACACTGTAGCCGGGTGCAGATTTAGGGGAAGGGTGGGACGGGACCCATTTCATACGAGGATTTTCATTCAGTTAGTTTAAATAATAAAGCAATTTTGAAAATCCCAATTCATCACTGAAGTTGATTGGAGAGATCCATCTTGACCATTCGATACTTGTGAACTCAAGCTCATCAATGAGGATGTTCATACACTTGGTTGGAGGGATCCTTCTTGACATCCGGTACTTGTGAACTCAGTTTATTGGCGACGATGTTCAGAAACATTACATTACAGTACATTGTATAGAAAAAAATATTAGTCGAACATGGTTTTAGTAACATTTTTAGAAAATAAATAATCTTTCAAAGTAGAAGCTAGAATTAGAATACTATTATCAAAGACTATTTTTCCTCTGAATTACACTTGAGTAAATGATATGAAATACTAGTTTTAAAAACTAGTCATAAATCATAATACTCATTGATGCTAATGGTATTAATAAGTCAGTTGGTAGTGTTAGTTTCAATTTCTTAATTAGCTTACCACGTTTGTCACAACAACATTCTACAGTCGGCTCAACTTGTTTCTGGCTCGTTGGGAAAGACCTCTAACAGAACTAGGAGCAGCAGTTTGTCTCTAACACATCCAACCAGAAGATATACTTCCTTATTTGGTAGGCCTCTTCCTCAAAGAGCTTATGAGGTCTCTTTTCTAGTCAAAGTTGTCATCGTTGTTAAAATAACTCCTTTTTAAGTTACATGTAGGTCTTGTGCATATATTAACTTTCTCGAGTGCTCAGTGTGTCAGGTTCGATATCACTGAATTAGATTTACTTTTCATACCTTTACTCTGTTTAGGCTCAACATTAAAATGTTGTCTTGAAAAAAGGTTTGGTTGGCGAATACTATGGGACCTACAAGCCAGCATCCTACATCGGTGGTGGAATTTCAATTTTTTTCAGGAAGCCTGATGTTTCTTCTGCTTTGCTTCAAAAGCAAAAATGAAGCTGATGAGGAACCAAAAATTGAGGTGCCCGAAGAAGAGGATTACCAACGTAATGCCTGAAAGATCAAGAACGAGAGTAATCTTTATTACCTAAGAATATGAATTTTGCTCTACTAGGGGTATACTACTATAGTACTTTGGAAGCATATCATTCTAGTAAACATATCTCACTTTAAGGCATATATCACTGAACAAGGAGATTTATCACTATACTAGGAGGAGTATTATAGTAGGAGAGACTTCACTGTACTTGATTACTTCTTGAAGCCTACAAGGTCTCAAGCTGCAAAAACATACTGTAGAGTTTCATGAAGTCACGTGACTTGTTTCATCACCATCCTCGCGTGTAGAGAACAGCACTTCTGCAATTTTCCTATAAGCTTGAAAACTCGAGCTTTAAAACAATCTGAAATCGCAAAAAATGAAAACTTGTTAAGTCATGCGACTTGTGATGTTATCGTTACACTGCTAAGTTGTAGCTGCTATTTCTTCTCAAGGCTGATCATGCATGATTTAAGAGCAAGTGAAACTTGTATGGCATTGAAACCCCCTGATTTACAATCAGTCGGGGCTCGCCTTTGTAAATTGGTGTCACGTTACGCTTCAGTAAAGTTACTGAGATGTCGTGGTAGGCCTACTTTCTCATAGTGGTTTGTTTTAAAGAATCAGCCTTCAGCAGCTAGCTCATGTACAGTGGACAGCTGGTAAGCAAACAACATATTGCTCCCTTTAAAGTTACTCTTTTCTGTAGGAGAGCTCAATCTCTATATTATAACGCGACAACGAGATGTAAATGTAAATGATCATGACTGATCAAGTATGAAAACTAACATGCACAACGGTATTTATACTAAACAGTATCGTTAATCTTTGCGATTCCATAAAAGTATAGTCATCCAATTCCTCTTTTACATCGGCAGTTCCCCTTGCACGGCTTTGGTTATTTTGGTGGCTGTGACTCGTGTAATGGGTGTGAACGGGTCTACAACGGTTCAAACCTGTAATTGTTTTGCCGTTTTGTCTAAACATGTGGATCTTATACCATGCAAAGTGTTCTCCCATTACAATCTAAATACCAATAAGAAAGCCGAGGCAATTATATTTCAGTTGAAAACTGGAAAGAGAGAGGGGTTTTATCGAATTCGATAAGTTTAATAAGGGGGGTTACTGCGAGTGTCATAGATATTTGTTGAGAAAGGAGAACGTTTGCTTACTGCCGGAAGGCATATGTCGATTGTGGTTGCGATTATTTTGTTGCTAAATAAACGACTGTTGTTGTTGTCGTTAGACCAGTGCACGGGGACGAACGTGTCTCCCATGAAAACTGTCGTCCCCGATGATCAGTTTTTGGTCCTTTAGAAAGCTAGTGATGAAAGACGACTTTAATTACGTAAAGTGTTTTGACGAACGGATATCCGTTTCACGGTTTGTTGGGACGCGTTTGCCGAGATGTCAGAAATTCATTAGAGTGTTCATCCCACTTGGAGTTGTAGGAGTTGGAATTTGTTGGGTAAACCAATCCGTAGGGACTTTGTCTAGTTTCTTCTAAGCAGCTCTTAAAGCTTTCAAGTTAGTTTTCTCAGAACGGATAAACCACTACTGTGATCCCGATTAACCTCTGGCGCGCCACTACACTGACACTGTTGAACTCGTATATTTTACTCAAATCTGCGGAAACAACGTATAAAAACTCCGGAAAAGTCCTTTTCTCTAGAAATTGTTGAACCGATTGTAGCCATTAAACATTTTTGTTTCTTCAGTTAAGAATTGAATATATAAAGATCGAAATGACATCACAATTCAGTTTCGGAGTTATGCAAACAAAATTCTACTACAAATTCTCAAGTTTCTTATACATCCCGTGTTTTGTTTGATTGCTGTCAAACTAATTTTTTAGGATTCAAGTTTTCATTGTTGTGGTCTTAACTTTTTCTAAAACAGTACTTTACAGCCCAATTCCTCCCCTACATTGAAAAGCTTCGTACACGTACATATGCCAGTATCTTGATGTTTTTAAATATTTTCAGATTGATAAAATCTATATCAACTGAACATTCGAATTATTTTCTTTTGTTCGAAGCCATTGACTGTATACGTAAATGGACAAACGCATGTAATTAAATGTTGAACAACTATTTGGCTTATGCTTTGTCTGGTGGCCAAGGGGTTATCTGCAGTCACGAGTACAAAAGACATACTTTTACATACATATATGTACTGCATTATGATTTGCTTGGAATTATATGCCGATGGCAACTAGGCTGAGTTTTACGCACCGCTGCTAACATGTTTTTGTTTTGTAAATTAGACGCGAAAACTAAGTTTGATGGAGTTTTCTAAAACTATAACTTTTAATTTTTCAAATTTTTACTATTTTGCCTCCGAAAAAACAAAATTATGCCAAACATAATCTAAATTAACTATTTCAAATCATAAAACTAAAGCACCGTGTGTTGTATACTTTAGTTACGAAAATATTCTGACGGTTAAATTTTCGGACAAAAAAAGATGCAAAACGGGGCGCCTTTTCCCTAATTTCCAATGCTTTAGTTTTGTGATTTCCAGTTGGGATTTTAAAATCTTCGTTATGTTATAGTTTTCGCTCAAGCAACTTCGCTGTAGAATAATTCAACTGATCTATTCTGCTCAATATAGCATGTGCTTTCTTAGTAGACGTTTTTGAAGTTGGTATTAAACCATATAGTCAAGAAAATATCGCGTTTCCTTTCATAAATGATATTTTTTAGTTTCTTTTGCTAAAGCAGACCGCTGTTAGTGTTACAAGTTCCGCGCTATGTTTAGGAGAGTTCAATTTTTTCAGATGGAACCTAGATATTGTTTGTTAACCGCCTTTTATCAAGATGTAAAAAAACAATTTACCTCAACAATAGTCTCCTAGACTCTGTTAAATACTAATTGTTATTATGTACTCAACTTGGAATTTAGTTTGTTTGTCTATGAACAAAAGCCAAGGGCCACTTGACAGTTTGGTCATGCACTTCACTTCACAATTCATACTTTGTTTGCGTTTACAAAATTTTAGCCATCGCACAACGTGATCATCCCTATCCACTTTCAGTTATTCCTCCTGGTTTCAAAATTGTTTTTTCTACTCCATTAATTTAAAACTGTCAAACGATCTTGACGAATCACGTTTGTGGCTTCATTGACCTTGAGTGTATGTCGCACATTAGAGGTAGATATTTTTTGAGTTAGTTATATTGATACATGTTTAACTTTGGACAATGGAATATGAATAACTGATCGATTTACTGTTTGTAAACGTGTCTTTTCAGGTTAGTTATTCTTTCTACAGAGAATGTGCTGTTGTAGCATATCTTTTGTGGTCTTTGTTCGAAATTTAACTTAAATTTGCGATAATCTGAGTGTAGCAAAAAAAATAAAATAAAGCAAGCGTGTTCGTAGATGAAAGGAATTAACTCGATTATACATCCCTTGATGTCGATACAAATCAAAAGGCTGCTAAGTGAACTATATCATCCTTAAAATAACAGACTAAGATACAAATAAGAAGAACTGAAGTTCAAGGTGTGCACATATATTTCCTTGCTTGGCAATCGCGCCTGGTTTTGCTTCAGCTTTTGTTGTTTACTGCATATAATCAAATTAATATTTGTTTAACCAAATTCAAATATTTGTTTAACAATAGTAGCATTTGGTGGACGCGTCTTCTTGTTGTAGGGATTGTGACGAAAAATCCATAAAATCTGGTATACGTATTAAACTTGTCTTCCCATTGTTTAAACCAGGATCTTTTATAATTAGCCGGTCCGGATAGATTGTGAAAAACAACAAGAGGAGACTTTACAGTTAACATTAATTGCATGAGTTTCGAGCTACGCCTCTATAGTTTCCCGTTAGATGACAACTTACATTTGCATTTGTTATCAGACCTTTTATTTCTTCCTCGCCAGCGACTAATTTTTCTCTAAACACTTCCTTTTTAACTAAAATCTTCATGTGTGTTTTTATAACTGACGTGTGCGCTCGTTTTGTATTTTTATATTGGAAAAAGATTTTTCCAGATGGAACCTAGTTATCGTCTGTTAACCTAATTGTTAATGTATACTCAACTCGGAATTTAGTTTCTTTGTGTATGAACAAAAGCCGAGGGCCACTTAACAGTTTGGTGACTTCTCTTTAAGCACTTCTTTTGTGAACCAAAATCTTCATGGGGGGTGTCAAAGGGTCCGCGGATCGGCGGATTTGGCCAAAACTTTTGCTCGGATTGCGGATTTCAACAATAATCTCAGCGGATCTGCCGATCCAATAAATCTGATGAATTCGGTTTTCGGCAAAGATCTTGTGCGGATTACGGATTCAAAGCATAATTCTAGCCGAATGGCCGGATTGACGGATTTGGCACTGAAATTGCGCGGATCGGCGGTTTCTGTACCACCCGGACGATCCCAGATAGTCTTTTATAAGCGACTCACATAGATTTTTCAGTTGGACATGCCGTAAGATCAAAACATCATGGGATAACCCAATTCTTCTTCAACAAGACACACGAATTCGTTTTAGTCTCCTGTTAGAATGGACTCTATAGTTTAACGTTTTAATTAAGAAGACGTGTCCTTAGTTACCGTTTGCAGAAGTCAGAGCAAAGCTACATTTTCTCTTTATTTATTTCATTAGAAAATATATAACCAGAGATAAAAATAACCTGATGAAAAAAACCCGAACTTATTGTACATTTATGCGTATGACTAACGGCGCAAGTGTCTTTTATTGAATTTTCTCCCGGCAGAATTAAGAAGTCACGACAGGCTGTTTTTCAGACTAGAATACTATTTAAACTGACACGTCTCCCAGCGTGTCAAGAATGAAAGAGTTTTGGAGGTGCAGGGGCCGCCGTGTTCACCCTCAGGATGGTCGGTGGTCGTGGCTTGTTTGTGTTTGTGCAGCTCTGGCAGCAGCCATCATTCCTGGGCTCGGGCTCACTTTTGGCGCACTGCTTCCTCCATTGATGAGCTACTTTCAATCCGGAAGGGAAAAAACAGGTACACTCTTTTGTATATATGATATGTGCATACAAACTTGGGGCTTTCAGCTTTTCTTTCTTTCCTAAGAACGAAAGTTCTAAATCTCCTGAGTATTTTGGGAGTCATTGTAGCGGCCTAAGATAACAATCCTTTTTTGGGTATAGGCTATTATCCATGTTTGGCAACAAGGCTTTTTTGTTGTTATTTTGATACAATTAACAATTATTCCACTCGCGCTTGTTGGACTATATGAGATGGTAAATGGCCAAGGAGGCGCGAAGTGCCGAGTTCGCTTTAAATCATCTCATATCCAACAAACGCGAATGAAATAACTATTTTATTATTTTTTTTTTTAGTTTTCCAAACTGATTAATACTTGAAAATGACTGATAACCAAAATTTATTCAGAACCATATTTCAGCTTTGTAACACTAGATAGTCAGTTTCCATTTATCGTCAATTCGGTATATGAGCTAATAATCGAGTATGAGTGAACCAATCAGAACGCTTGAACCACAATATTCGAGGTTGAAAGTTTAATAATGCATACTATTTACCAATTAACTTTGCAAAAATTGTATGATAAATTTTGCTTGATTAACTGGTTTTGCGATTTGACTGAGACACTCTGATAGATAACTAAGCTTAGTGCAATTTTTGGTAGCCTGAGTGCAGACGCCAGTCTCCGCTTGGCCAATTTAAGCGTAGACTAAATTTTTGGAAGGAACAATTTAAAACATGTTCGTTTTTGCGTATGATGCACAACACCATTTTCAACAAGAAGAAGAAAATCAGGTCCAAAGGTAGAAAGCCTGATGCCAACGTTTTCTACCAAAACAAAGCTCAAGCAGAATCATCGTCAACCCGTTTGTGGTTAGCGTATCGTTACCCCCTTTGTTTTTAAGCGATTGTATCAATTTTTTATTGTTTGTCAATTGCTCTTCCTTAACAAGAACAAAGAAGCAATGACAAACTATTTTCTACATTGGCGTGCAAGTAGTTAGTTTTCTTTTCTTTTCTTTATCCGATTTTCTGGTATTTTTTGCGTATACATACAATTTCTGATGATCTATTTCACTTTATCATCTGTTGCCACGATAACGACTTTAGACAAAACATTACTTGTTATTTAACATTTTTTCTCACTGTTCCGTTTTTAAATAGAAATTTTGCTGAAACTGTTTTTTCATTGCCATTGTATTTTGAAACGTTTTCAGAAACAAAAGAAAATTAATCAGCTACGTCATTGTAAGGGACTTATCGTCATTCAAAACCGAAGAGATGTATAACGAGCTTATCAAACATTAAAATAACATTATTTAAATGCTTAAAATGCCACTGAAGCCGCAATTTGTCATTGGTATTTTATAAAATAATTTCGATAACACGCGCTCTAATTGGTCAATAGGTGTGTTTCATTAGCCTGTGCAAACACGGTTTTGACGTCACAAAACTTTCAAACAAAACTTTGAGTTTTGCTTTTTGCACAAAAACAAAATTTCAGACGTGACCAATTGCTGAATGATGAAACTGTTCTTACTTTTGTTGTAGCTAGGATTACAACGAAAAGCCAAAGAAGAAAAAATAATATTTGTTTTGCGAAACTGCACGACTACGACTCGATGAACGAGCTACATCTGAACCGCCGTTTACAAGGCAAATTCAGATACTAACATTTACCATAATAAATCAAAACAAAAAAAAATTACATCTGTTGCTTCTTTAGTTTTCAGCTCCAGAGCCTAAATAGTTTTTGAAAATTTTATCTAATGAAAAAGCAAAGTAACAAGTCAATTTATTCAATTCAGTACTTTAGCAGCTGCAAAATTTGTATAGGTAATCACATGCATGAGGCCGAGTAGAATTAAGGATTAGTTTCACGAGTGTTTCACGATTTATTAATATGATTTAAAAAAATTCCAAGCAGCCCTATACTAGCGTTTACAATGAACTAGTGAACTTTTTACTCAAAGACTGGGCCACCAGCCACGCAAACTTTGTCACGATCATAAGAATTTGACCTGGAAAGTGAGATTAATCTCCCGCCTTTTAAATCATATGCCATTATGTACAGTACTTATTGAGCTTAAAAGGTTTCGTAGCTTTGGCGCTAAAATAGGCATTTTGTTTTCGTAAATTACCCTCGAAGTATATTCTAAAAACTGGTAACAAGTGTCTAAGCGGAAACTATGCGGGTTAAACATCAATTTAAGATATTTTAAACTAGTTTGAGGATTTCGCTTCAGAATCACTTTAAAAGATAATCACATACACACAAGAACATGTATATTAATGCTCGGCTTATTCAGCAAAAATGTAAAAACTTCACAAAATTCAGAACTCTTTATTTAGTGCTCGTGAAGTTTCGGTATTTTTCACTAACCTTTATTTATTGAGTTTAGCATGGATTGGCTCTTTGGCATTATCACTGATGACCTTGCTTGGACCAATCACTGGACCACTTTGTGAACGATTCGGGTGTCGCAGAGTTACCATGGTTGGAGCTGTTCTGTGTTCCGCAGCACTTGTGGCGTCTTCATTTGTAAACAAGTTGGAACTTCTCTACCTCACCTTCGGCATCATCTTCGGTATTGGTGATAGCTTCGTTTTTACATCATCACTGTTGATAACAGCAAAATACTTTACAAGATGGCGTTCCCTTGCTTTAAGTCTTGTCTCTGGGGGATTGGGTGGTGGGGTGTTGATTTATGGACCTGTTTTGACAGAACTCATAGACAGTTTGGGATGGAGAGTTACATTCAGGATCTTGGCTGGTACAACAGCGCTTGTGATACTGTTCAGTTTGCCCTTTGATCATGAGTTGGGGGACCAGACAGAAGAAAACAGAATCAGTAACTCTTTGGGAAATAAAAAATGCGAAGCAGGTAACTTTTTCAATTTCTTAAATGAAAAGCTATAAAGACAAAATCCATTGCATTGCTTTAAGTTTAATCAATATTAAGAACCACAAAATGTTCTTTTATATTTCTTGTAAGAAGTGGCAATGTATTGCTGATTTTAATAAAACAGTCTGATAACCAGTCCAGAACAGTAACATCACTAATTAATATGAAGCCCCGAAAATGAATCATGCATGAAATAACACTCCAGTAAATACTGAATTATATTGAGAGTAGTTTGTTTTGTTACTTTATTCACTGTGTTCAAAATCAGATTTACATTCCATAATTGAATCAGTAAATTTTGGGAGGAAAAATGGTAAAGAAGGTAGCTATTGTGAGTTTTGCAATTTATATTTGTAAAGATAGCATTCGTGGTTATAGGATTTATAGGCCCCGGTCCCATTTAGCTGGACACCGACCTTTAGTTATCACTGAATTGGCGAGAAGTAACTAAAAATCATATCACAGAAAGATGTTTGAAACTAGGTATGAAAACAATGACCAAAATTACACTTCCGTTTTAGACAAAAATTAAAACTTTATAAATTTTATTTTCACAACCTTTTCAAAGTTCTACATCTGAAAAGAAAGCACTTTATAATACTTCCTCGATTCGTACTTATTTTGGTAGCCGTGCCATTTTTCTTGTTCCGTACCGTAACATAAATTGGGTGTAATGTACGAGCCTTAAAAGTGGCTAATAGTTTTTGAAATGGATATTATGTTTAAAGTCAGGATAACAACGAGACACTTCCATCTTAAAATGTATCGAAAAACATGGGAAACAGATAAACCAGCATTTAGTTATTTAATGTTTTTTACTGTGGGTAAATTAATCAAACTAAAAATAAAACTTGTTTAATTTTAGTGTCCGTCGTAATCAGCAATAAGCACGAACTGAAAGACAAGGCAGAATAGAATGGAATTACTAAACGTCCAGGAAGAAAAAAAATAGAAATAGGTTAATAAGTATTGAATAAAAATATTTTTGCTGGGTTAAAACCAAACTTAAAAGAGACTTGGCTTTTTAGAGTCAGCCATCACCATCAGTAACGAACACGACGTGGAAGACATTACAGAAGAAAATGGAATCACTAAACTTTCAGCAGAGACAACATTAGAAACAGGTAAATATGTATTGAATAAGTTTATTTTTCTGCGGATAAAACCAAATCTAAAATGAGACTTGGCTTTTTAGAGTCAGCCATCGTCATTAGCAACGAACACGAGTTGGAAGACATGACAAAAGAAAATGGAATCACTAAACTTTCAGCTATACAAAGACAAAATTTGATTTAATTATTTGCCTTGGCTAGTAGTCTTTCTAGCTAGCTAAATCATTTGTTCAGCCAAGTTACTCATTAAGTCGCCGCTTAATTCCGGCGTAATTTTAGGCTGGTAAGAATCTTTGACTCTCTCTACACAGGACACTGGTCTATCGCAGATTAGCTCCCATCAGAGGCTGGTACTCATTTATGCAGCTGAATCGACTGGAATACGTCAGATAAAGTGTCTTGCTCAAGGACACAACGCATTGGTCTGACCGGGGCTCAAACTAGCAACCCCAAGATTACGAGACGAATACGCTAACCGCTCGGCCATCGCGCCGCCCAGGTATTGCAGTTTATCAAGGTTTGTTTTATACCAAGAATACTGTTACCCTGCTTAGGTTCAATCGATGGCAAGGAAAAGCGAGCTGTGGGGAAACGACGACTAAAACCAATAGACTGTTCTTTTTGGAGGGTTCCAATGTTCACAGTTGTTACTATAACCGCCACGGTTGCGTTTTTAGCCGAGTTTAACCCGCAGATACATTTGGTAAGAATCAAGCTGATTTGATTTAATTATTATAATTTGTACCACGGTTTAATGTAATGAGGTTATGATAGGATCTTCTCCGTTATGAATTCAATTTAAGCATTTGCGAAGGGAAGCCTAAAAAAATTCAGACTTCAACGGGATTTGAACCCGTGACCTCTGCGATACCGGTGCAGTACTTAACCAACTGGGCATTATTTTACAACTTTAACTGGCATAAATTGACCCACTAGAATTGACCTGCTTCAACCGAGGTGGCTTCATAGCTCAGTTGGTTAGAGCACTGCACCGGTATTGCAGAGATCATGGGTTCGAATCCCGTTGAAGTCTGAAATATTTTTCATGTTTTTTTTTTATAATTGCTTAAATTGTGTTCATAACCGCGGAGATCCTATCATAACGGTATTGCTTATTTGATTTAAAAAGAGCCAGCCGGATTGTTGACAAAGTATATTCTTTCTACGAACAATTTTTTGCGTTGCAATTCATCAATACAAGGATTTCTCGCATAGCTCATTACGTCTTTGTATGAAAGGATGATAGATATCTTTAAAGTGTCTGTACTGGGTAGCCAAAACCTTAAGTATCGACAAAAGGAATCATGTAAGTAAGTGTTAGAAGTTCAGCGGGTTTCGAACCTGTGAACCTGTTGCAATAACAAACCAATAAATCTTAACACTGAGATAAGCATGGAGCCTCACCTAGTCACTTGTTTGGAGTTAGTCAATTCAGCCATATCATCGCTAAATGTGCAGTGTATAATGAAGTGGTGTTGTATGGAATAGATGATCATGATGAAGTAAATAATGAAGTGGTGTTGTATGGAATAGATGATCATGATGAATGTGTAACCACGAATACCACTTCATAACTTCGTCATTGTCCACAGTATGTTTTGAACTCGAATTCAAGGACAACAAACTTCATATTTTCACAGATGAAGTACACAGAAGAGCTTCGTATTGAGAGAGACGCTGCATCCAGACTCTTCATATATCTTGGCATTTCGACCTTTCTTTCCCGTCCGCTCAGTGGAGCACTGTGCAGTGTCCCCAAGGTTAAACCTCAGTACGTCTTTCAGGCTGCTTTGTTTCTCAACGGCCTTTCAACGGTTCTTCTCCCATTGGTCGAGACTTATGGACAGCTTGTTGGTTACGTCATTGTCTATGGAGCGTGTAACGGCATGTATATCTCCATGTTGAATGTGTTGATATTGAACTCAGTAGAGGCTGAAAGACGAGCGTTTGCTTTCGGTATCGAATTATTCCTAAGCGCCTTGACAAAGTTGACTGGTCCTCCTGTGGCTGGTAGGTAAATTGCGAGTAACACAGTTTGCAACTGGTAGCATAGTGACTTTGTAGTGAGTACAAATTGAATCCCTAAATGGAATGATATTGTAACGAATCATAGTCTGTTTACCATGCGATCTTATAACAGTCAACAGTGAATTATACTCCTTCCCTTATTCCCAGAAACACTCCTATACTGAGTACTAGATCTCTTTTTATCTTCCTCATTTTCCTTCGCTACTCAATGCCCCTAATAAATCCAATAAAATCAATCAATTAAAAAAGAACATAAATGCTGTTTGATAAATGATGCATTAAAAGTTTTCCAAAAAAAAGCAAGGATAAAGACTAATAATGATAATATTTTAAAACGCTCCCAGGCTGCTTAATTGACATCTTGAAGACATAGAAGAGGAATCGCTGTTTTGGGTCGCATATATTGAAAGTCAAACAATCATTCAAGCATTAGAGTTCATACCAGGCTTAAAACCACGAAAGCTCGTAGATTTTTGTTTTCAAAGTGTAAGTGCTTTAAAGACTCTGATACCAACAAAAAAAATTCACGACGATAACATCAAAAAATACCAAAGTCCACACAAAGTAATTTAGTTTCATCATCTTTCCGCCTAGTATTAGTTTTGTGCCTTCGTCAAGATTTTTCAGCAGCTACATGTGCTTTCCAAATTGTTGTCTCAATCGTTACGAAAGACCTTTGACTTTGTTCTAACTTACGAGTCATTTGTATTTTTCAAGTATAACAAATGAGGTTTTAGGCGAGTGTCTTGGGGGGCCAGTTTAGTCCGCCCCCCCCCCCCCCCTCCTTCCCCCGGTAACCATAATGAATGGTTGCTAATGGCTGTTGTTCCAATTTTAGTCAAATGTTAACATAGAGCTTGGTGAACTATAAAACAGTATAAAAAATGGTATTGGGAGATTTTATCAGCGCAGTTTAAAAACGCTGATGTAAATGATTACAAAATAAAGAACCTTCTTTACTTGAGGCAAAGAAACTTTTGTTCAAACCAGTAGTCAAATAACAGAAATCTCTCTACAATTAAAACACACATTTTATTTTTTTAGTACATGTTTTCTTTACACCAGTTCTAAATCATTGTTGTTCTTAAAACAAGGTTTGATTGGCGATTACTATGGGACCTACAAACCAGCATTCTACATCGGTGGTGGAATCTCAATTTTCTCAGGAAGCCTGATGTTTCTTTTGCTTTGTTTCAAAAGCAAATATGAAGCTGACCGAGAACCAGTTGAATAACCTAAAGACTGAGGATATTAAGGAGTGCAACAGTAACGTCTGACAGCTAAAGGAAAACCAGAAAATTGTGTAAGATATCAAGGGTGGCGGGGGGCGAGGGAGCACTGGCCTCCCAATAATTCTGTAGCTCACAACGGTAACTTTTGAATAGTAGTTACCGATTGTACAATTAACTATTACAATTTTTACTGTGTCCCCTCCCCCCAATAATTTTTTGCTTCCGCCGCTCATGTGTAAAGCTTAATATATTAGAGAGGACTGCGGTAATGTGTAACGTTAGTGTATATATAATATGGTAGTTTTCAAATAAATAGGGAGTATTACAATAACTTGCAAAAGATTGAGGAGTAGCACAGTAAGTTGTAAGAGGTTGAGGAGTATTAGTATTACAGCAACTCGTAAAAAATCAAGGATTACGATAGTAAGTTGTAAGAGCTAGAGGAAAACAAAGGGAGCTTTGCTCAATAGGGCGTTGCCTAATTAGGTGTATATGAGGCAATAAGAAAAGCCACATTTTTCAATCATCAGCGTCCTTCCCTGACGTGGAATATGGTGTTTCATCTACAAAACCAATTTAAGTAACCTATTAGACCCCGTATGATGGGGATGTAGCTCATTGGGTAGAGCCGCGTTTGACTGGTAATTTTAGGGCTGGGATATTCTTCTTTTGAGAAACGAAACTTTTGGAACAATTTTTTCAAAGTAATTATCCAAGCTGCAGAACTTTCGCATCATTATCAACTCACCACACGGATAAGTATATCGAGCCTAGCAGTTAGCCGGAGATATACCCAGTGCTCCATCCACAGAACTAAGTTAAGCACTCCATGAGTTTGGAAGAGCGTCTGACCGGTAATCCGAGATTTATGGGTTGGATTCCTGTTTAGGGACTCAGAGGCCCCTCAGAAGTTTTTTCTTTTTGTGAAAATAAGAACATTTTGTTTTACCTGACTAGCTTGTACTTCTACTGTACTTACCATGGAAACGGATGTCATTATAATAAGTGTTTAAAATTGCAGAGATGGCGAGGTTTTTCTTCAGCTGGGTTCAACCGAAACTCGGGCAGTATTTTTCCTTTAAGGAAATTTAAGGTTTATAGTTTTATAGAATACTGTCTAGATTTTCCACGGAAAAAGTTTTCAATTTAAAAATTACAGCTAATTGTTGTCTGCAGGGTTGGAAAAAAGAAAGTTGATTAAAATTTAACCCTGGGTTAGTGCTTACCCTCCTTAAACCTTTAACAACTGATACAAAGTTCAGTGGTTTTCATAATACCTAAAAATGTATAGAAGAAAAAGTTTTTTTGTCCACAAGAGAGTTTGGATACATCAAACCTCCCTTTCGTTCATATTTGCCTTGTCAGGTCCTTACGTCGGATGTTATCCAATGCCATTTCTCCCTGTCCTCTATCAGAGTCATGCGCCTCAGTGTGCAACACCTTCTCTATACCACCCATGTACGTTCTTCACTGCCGTCCTATTACTCCCTTCCCCTCTATGCTTCTAAGGAACTCTTACAGCTTGCTGAATCAATCTGAGGTGGTCCCAAGGGGATGAGGAGGTGACCTAAATTGGTAAATCGGTCCCAAGGTTTGTAGGGGTTTTTGATCTTGATCGGTTGGCCCGGAATCGATTATGATGTGTTCCTAGTACGGGACTCTCATGGATTTTGGGTAAATGTGGGTTTGTCCCGAGAGACCTTGAGGGAATGATATAATAAGGTAGTTCGGTCCCAAGGTTTGTAGGGGGTTTAAACCTTAATCGATTGACCCAGATGTGCTCCTACGGAACTCTAATGGCCTTCTGAGACAATTTTGGTTGGTCCCGAAGGAGTTTGAGTTTGGTTTGTCCTAAGACCAATTTTACAATACGAAAATTGAGTAGTTTCCCTTTACGGCGTATATGTCTTTTACTTTTTATTTTGTTCTGTGATACTGTTCATTTGAGAGCAACTAAATCAACAACTGAACAAGTAGGCTTGGTTGCAATCACCTTATAATGTCGTTAGTGTCATGGCGACTCAAAAAAGGTCCCTTAAATCGAACTTCAGAAATATCAGTTTAAAAACAGATGCATTCAGGTAAATGAAATTGCTACTTGTTGCTGCATCCAGGAAAGCAGCTTTTCAGCGATCTTTTAACAGTTTGTAAAATTCAACTTGCGCTCTCCTTTTTTGATTGGACTGCTACTCTGAACTGAGAATTCAAATATTCTGAAACATTCTAAAAGAGCTAGAAAAGAAATGTGCACTTATTATTAGTAGAGAGTAGAAACACAAACTTTTTTCTAATTTAGCATGAAAACAAAATCGAAAGATTACTTTTATTTATAAACGAATGATTTTTATTACAGAAATTTAGTCATTCAGAAACCTATCAGTCGAACGTCACCCGCAGGTTAATAGAGGGAAAAGTATGGTTGTTTTACAAAAGCCAAAATATTAGGTTTCACACCGCAGCGTTCTTAGGATAAAATAAACTTGATTTGGTACAGGTCCAAAATAAGTTAAAATTATTTCCAACAGCTTATTTAATCTCATTTTCGAAGCCTTTTAAAATATTTTACCCACATAAACAAGTGTTTTCACAAGGATAGACTACGGGGGAAACGAATTCAGAAGTGTGGAGGAGTACGCTTAAACCAACCATACGTATACACCCTAAGGATGGGGGGAGGGGGGGAAGGGGAGGTTGTCTAATGCAGCATTTTATCTAATTGCAAGGTAATGTTGCCAAAAAGACAACACAAGATTTGCTTATGAAAATTGCCTTTAAGTACTATTAATGTTAAATGTTACAAGGCAAGTAAAATTCCGAAGTTCAGCAATAGAATAACTTACGAGCAGCTTAAAAAACAACTTTCTTGACAGTAGTGTACAAGGCGTTGTAGTTTGCAGCCACATACAGTATAGGGTATGATAGTTCCTCCTGTCTCCTACAAGTACAGAAGATTAGTAAATTAGTAGCAGGTTAATGAAGTTTTTGATGGCTCAAACAGGGAAATGGAACCTTAAGTGAGCTTATCGGAACTGGTTTGATATCAATTGTTTCAACTAAGACACGCTTAAATAACAAAAGTAATGAAAAAAGAAAAAAAGCATTCTATTCATTATCACAAAGAGGAAAAAAGCACAAAAAGGCGGAAAACTGGTTTTAGGGGCAGAAACTGGGAGAGAAAAAATGGTGTAAAACTGAAGGAAACTTGCTTTACGTAAAGTTATTGAACAATATAAACAAGTCTTTTTTAAAGCGCTTGCATGTTGCGTGTCAAAGAGTCAAGCAAAACTCTTTTTTAATTTGAAAAGCACATTCCTTCTTTACTATCAATATGCTTATCAGTATACTTACGACAGCTATTAGAGCTGTAAAAATACAGTTACACAACTGAAAGAGCCGTCCTTTAAAAAATGATGCTGCACAACAATCTGATTGCCATCAAACACCTACAAATATTTTTCCAAGCTGCTTAAAAAAGTGCCCTGCCTTTAGGAATAAAAAGTTGAAAAAACGCACTTGTTCACTGGTTAAACAAACAAACCCATTGCATCTACTAGAGCTTGCTACTAATTAAAAGTATGCTCATCCATTCCAGCTTGTAGTGCTAAATCTGGTAGCGGTTTTGAAAACCGTTTCTGCCATTTAGACAATAAGTACAAATAGTTCCTTTGCCATGCGAAAAACCGAAACTGAATTAATTCTATAGGTTAATTGATTTTTTAAACTTTCTTAAAAGTTTCTTTCTAATAGCTAAACAGTTATTCTTCATATTTAAGGGTATTTTAACTTAAGAGTAAGTATTTTTACTGGAAAAAAAATATGGTGATTTTGATGGGTTTATAAATGAATAAACTGAATCAATACCAAAAGTTCTAACATTTCTAGTTTAATTTACGATGCCTTGTCAAGTCAGTTTGGCCATAACTTAAACTGCTAAAAGTCAATAGTAACTGGTGTTAATTGAGCAGCTATCATGAAAGGAGGCAAAGGAGAGCGAAAATACCACTTGCGAAAGCAAGCTAGCTGATACACTGAGAGTATGGTATATTACAATCAACCTAATTCACTCCACTTACTTTCGTTGCAACTTCCCCCACGTTCTTCAAGGTGATACTCTCGAAGCTCACACGGTATGTCTCTGCACTCAGGTCTGACATGTACCCCAAGTGCTTTATTACCATTTTAAGTTGTTAGAAACAGTTATTGTACAAGGTATAGTTTTCTACCCCGTTATATACAAATCCCGGGGAAATTTATGTGAAACTAAATAGGATAAAATTCAACAGTTTTGTAAGAGGACTAAAAGTGGTATAAGATGTACCCAGATAAAGTAGGAAATTATCTGGCAAAAACGAAGGCTTCTGGGTAAATTTCAGACCATACTAAAACCAACTGATCCAATAGTTTTGTTTATTCTCAATAATTCAAAAGCAATTTTAGGTTGCAACCAGTGCAAAGTAATTCATGTTTGTTCCTTCTTAGTCCTTTAAAAATTTCCCCCCTTAAAAACAAGTCTAAAAATTCAAGCAACACCTTTCGTGTTTTTCCTAGTGTTTCGCTTATCTTTCTCGTTCAATATTTTAGCACCTTTTAACCATTTGTGCTGATAGAAAGTCTCTGATCATTTCAACCTGGATATTGAATTAGACCAAACTGTTTAGTCTGGCGAGTTAAACAGCGAAATTAGTTTTACCTAAGATTGGAATATACTTCTAAAACCATTGACTAAAAAATGTTTTTGTTACCTAATCCAGATGATTCGATACGCGAGGCGTAATTTACCGTGTCTCCAAACAAACAATAACGAGGCATCTTTAAACCCACAATACCGGCAACAACAGGCCCTTGGATTTGAAAAAAAGAAAATCAACAAATTAGACGCGAGAGTAGTATTAGTCTATAGTCGGCTATAATTCATATAGTATTTTCACCCTCCTAAAATCTCTTTTGAGGTATACTTTATGTTAAATATCAAAACTAAACTTATCAAAATGAGAATTGAACCAAAGCGATTGTATTTCAAATCATTTAGGCTACACTTATACATAGTGTGATTTGACCAGAAGAAAATCGTCGTTGAAACCACTACTCTCAGTTTAGTTTATTGCTTATGCCATCACAACAGCTATGTGATTTATGGCTGCCGATGTATCTATTAGCCAGCAACACGTTCCAGCTCTATTAGCTGTACTGGCTAGTTTTTCTAGTTCTTTCGAAAGGGAAAGCAAGAAAATGTACTACTCAAAAATACAACAAAAAATGTTTGTTATATGATCAAACAGCACTCCTCAATAAGAAAAAAGATGGCATACACTGCAGTGCATTGTCGGTAAATGTTCCAAATGAACATTTGTACACAAAGAAGATGGCGGCTTCTGAGTCACACGCCCTTCTTTTCAAAGTTGAAATTCCAACTTAACGGAAGAAATACAAAGCTATTCTTCCTCTTCCCTCTCCTCCGTTTTCATCGCGGTTCACTTTGCTTGCTCCTCAACGCTAGAGGAGGACCTCCAAGGGGATCGGAGCAAATGGAAATCAACGTTTTGCTGTGCCAAAACAACAGATTTGTACATAAAACAAGCTAAAGGTATTTCATCTTGCAAAAAATAACGGGAAAACGAGCTTGGCTGTTTTAGTGTACAAAATGATGGAGGCAACGCCATGCATGTCATGCCCTGTTGAGCTTCCAAAGTCACCAGCTGTACACAAGTCCTCCACCGGTGGGGAATACCATCCATTAAAGCCTCACAAGATCTAGAGAAAGAGCTTATGAAAAGAATGCCAATACAAATACTGTTCTTGAAAAGCACCTGCTACAGCAAGACGAAAGTGAAGGAAGAAAACGGAAACTGTCAGTGGTTACAAATCAAGACCGAACGGAGAGCCAGCCGTTGATAATGAACCTGTTGCTCCAAGAAGTTCTGATTGGCTCAGAAAGAGAGCTGGAAAGATGACATCATCAAAGACACCTGCTTTGATTGGTTTACAAGGGAAAGGGACTGTTCAAGAGCAGAATCCTCAAAAACTTTCGGGAATCATAATGTTTTAGAATTAAGAGTGGTGTTGTTATGGACTTTACATTTTGTCTTTAATTTCCGGAAAAAGACCACTTTTATGGGATTCCCCCAAAGAGAACATTTCTTGAAAAAGTTACCGTTTGCAGAAGTGTGAGCAAAGTAACATTTTTTCTTCATTTATTTCATTATAAGCCAGAGATATAAAAAGCTTGATGAAAGGAACCCGAACTTATTGTACATTTACACGTATGACTAACTGCGCAAGCGTCTCTTAATGAATTTTCTCGCGGCAGAGTTTGGGGTTTAAATTAAGAAGTCACCACAGGCTGTTTTTTAGACTAGTATATTTAAACCGACACATCTCCCAGCGTGTCAAGAATGAAAGAGTTTTGTTGGTGCTGGGGATGTTCTGTGGTCGTGGCTTGTGTGTGTCAGTGCATCTCTGACGGGGCTGCAGTTATTGGCGCACTGCTTTCTTCATTGTTGAGCTACTTTCAATCTGGAAGGGAAAAAACAGGTACACTCTTTTGTATACATGGTATGTGCATACAAACTTGGGGGCTTTGAGCTTTTCTTTCTTTTCTAAGAACGAAAGGTCTAAAACTGTTGAGTATTTTGGAAGACGTTGTAGCGGCCTAAAATTACAATCCTCTTTTGGGTATAGGCTATTATCCATTTTTGGCAACAAGGCTTTTTTGTTGTTATTTTGATATAATTAACAATTATTCCACTCGCGCTTGTTGGACTATACGAGATGGTAAATTGCCAAGGAAGCGCGTAGTGCCGAGTTGGTTATAGATCGTCTAATATCCAACAATCGTGAAAGGAATATGTAATTGTTATATCAAATTCCTTGTAATGTTTACCTACAAACCATACTAAGGTTTCTTATCTATCTTCAGAGAAAACCAGCTTAAGTCTAAGACAGCTTTATTGCCAGAATAGTGTCAATTTAAGCAGCATTTTTATTCAGTCTTTAATCTGATTAAATTGCACCTGATTTATATCAACTTTTGTCAGGGTCAGTTGGTTTGGTAAACAATAAGAAGGTATAGAATACAGAACTAGTAGTTTTTGCATTAAAATAAGTTGTACTAAAACTTATATTTCACACCTGATGGCCTGGACAGATTCAGAGATAAAAAGTTCATTGACATGTTGGCTTGAACGCAAGGCCAGCCACACATGAACTAGGAATGTATGAGAGTGCTTGAAGGCCCACAACAATTGATTAAAAATCAGCATCGTTGCACATGGATGCTAATAATACGGAGACAGCCAATAAAATGGCATTAAGCATGAACGGGTCAGAAGGAACTAAAGCCTGTACTGATCCCTAAAATAGTTTGAGCCTGAGTGTTACAGCCTTGGACTGCTGTTTCGGCCTTGTTGGGCCTCGTAAGCGCGTGATAGCTAACAAACAGACTAAATTTCCCACAGAAAGACATAAACAAGAAATGTAAGCGTAATGCTTATGGGATCTGACAATGTTGTAGAGTTCTCTGTATAACAAGCACGCATGTGCAGCAATGAATCTTTTTTTGCAACATCAGTTAGATCCCATTACTCTTAAAATTTTCTTGAAGAATAAAAGCAGCTTATGTTATTCAATCTAATATTTGAACCGGTTGTTGAAAGTCTTTATTTTCAGATCTGACATGTGAAATGAAATGCTTGTTGCTGGTGTTTGGAATGAACTTTCATTTTGCTTGTATGAAAAATAGATTAACTAAATGATCAAACTTTTAAGTAATCTACAATACGAGAGACTCGTAAAGTTTGGTAGGTTTTGACATTCAAACTCATTTGAAAAGGGTAAGGCAGCAGAAGACTTTCGTTATGACGATGAATTTACGATGTGAAACAAGCTAACCTAGCCAAACCCATTGTTGACTTAAGGTCATTCCTCTGTTTTGCATTGCGCAGCTCTTCTGCGCATTTTCAAAAAGTTTATATTTGTATTAAAATTTCTCACTAATGGCTCAATTTTTCCTAACGATTCATGTATTCGCTAACTAGAATTGTTTCCATTCATTTGGATACAAATCGAGGGGTGTTAAACCACACTTGCCCCAGGCCCCTCGCAGAAAAAACCGTTTTGATGCTAATTTTTTCATTCTTTTGCTGAATATCTAATCACTGAAATCGGGGACCCCCCTTTTTTCTTTTTCAATTTTGTAACAAAATAACTTTTCTCAACTGGTGCAAAAGAATTAAACAAAATCTATCGATAGAAAGTACAGGATTTGGGTCATTGAAATCGTTCTGGTGGGCCATTTTTAGCTATTTTCAACTAGGAACGAGGTAATTTTAACGCTAGTAAATCATGTTAATTAATAACATTAGTTGACAAGTTTCCTTAAATGTGTAGCTTAGTCGACTGAAAGTTAAAAGAAAGTGTTAAGAATATAAGCCACCCTAGTGTACATCAGTAATAGTTTGTTATTGACGGTCGCTTAAAAAACCGCGATGATGGCATTTTTTGACTAAATTTGCATAAAATAACCATATTTTGACCCTTTGTAACTCCAACACGAAGTTGGTGATTTCCACTTTTTATACAATTTTCGGAGTCAACATATACAAGGAACAACCTGACAAAGTTTGAAAAAAAAATCTATGTGCGGATTTTTTTCAGGGCCAATGACCAGTTCACCAGCTTACCATATTTGTGTTTCTGTGAACTTACAATAGAAGTAAGTAAATGGGAGCCCCGTGCATCAGCATCCCCCCCCCCATAATGAGGCTTCTTTGTGTTAATCAATTAAGAGGATTCTAATTGAAACGCCGATTACTCTTTTTATAACCAAAATCGAAAAATCGTTTTTTTCGAGGTTAGCTTGGATTGGGTCGCTGGCAATATCACTAATGACCTTTCTTGGACCAATCACTGGACAGCTGTGTGAACGATACGGGTGTCGCAGAGTTACCATGTTTGGTGCTGTTCTGTGTTCTACGGCACTTATTGCGTCTTCATTTTGTGAACAAGTCGCAATAAGAGTTCCCCAAACTAATCATATTGGTATTCCATTTTTAGCTTTCTAAGATGACAGCTGATCCAACCAAATCCTTTGCCCTTTGAAATCAGCTCTGTTATATACAAATTCGTGTCGTGTTTCATTGGCTTGTGTCTAAAATCATTGAAATGATGTCGTCGTGCTGAATTTTTGCCCAATCGAACACTTTGACTTTCTGAAAGGAAAAGAAAATATGCTGAAAACTTGCACGAGGTTACGAAACCAAACCAATTACCTAATGAAGCTTCTGAGCTGAAAGATTCGTAAGAGCATATTGTCTTCTTCTAGTTACGTCCCCTAAATACGTTTCATATTGATTCTACCTCGTGTCGTCGTAAAACCAAACAAATTACTACAAAACAAGTGA